>PVJH01001877.1:0-188679 GCA_004026705.1 Nesogale talazaci | reverse complement strand
TTTTCAGTGTGAGATTGTGTTGTGCTTGTTTTGTTTTGTCTCTGTGCACCCCAAAGAATCCTGGCCAATAGCGTGCAGCTATACCATTACCCAGGCAGCTCCAGAGCTTCCTCTTTTTCTCTGTCCCTCTACTCAACCAAGCATGATAACCTTCTGCGGCAACAGGTCTTTTTTGATAACATGTCCCAAGTGCATAAGACGAAAGCTGCCATACTCACAGCTAAGGAGCATTTTGACTTTACTCCTTCCAAGATTTCTTTGTTTTTCTGGCAGCCCATGTTGCTTTCAATATTCTTCACCAGCACCATAATTCAAATGCGCTGATCCTTCTTCCACCTTCTTTATTCAATGTCCAACTTTCAAATACATATGAGGCAACTGAGAACACCATGGCTTGGCTCAGGCTGACCTTAATCCCCACAGTGACCTGCTTGCTTTTCAATATTTTAAAGAGGTCTTGTGAAGCAGATTCACCCAATAAAATGCATTGCTTAATATGTTGACTTAGCTTCTATGAGCATTGATTGTGGATCCAAGAAAGACAAATTCCTTGCCAACTTCAATATTTCCGCCATTTATCATGATGTTACCTCTTGGTTACCTCTTGGTCTTTCTGTTGTCAAGAAGCCTTGCTCCAATCTTCATGTTGCATTTTTCTTCATACAATCTAGCTTCCTAATTATTGACTCATTTGCCCATCACTTTTCTCTCAGTATACCATACTGTGTTGGTTTGTGTATTGCTGCAATTCTGGAAGCTATCACTGATATTTCAAATATTGGTTGAGTCACTAAAACGAATGTGTTTCAGCAGTGTCCACACTAAGAACATACCAAGAAGAAGAAATGGTTTGTCCACTTCAGAGGAAAAGGCCACTGGAAACCTTCACAAGGATATCCAGAAAATGTGATATATGTCAGGGAATTCTATGATGCACATGAACATATTAAATTCTCTAGAGGTCTGCAACTTCTATGACTCTAACTCTTACTCCTTTTGCTTAATACCGAACAGAATTATTCTGGATAATATATTTTGGATAAAAGGGTCTCTAGAAAGCATCAGTTAAGCAAATTTGCTCATATATCTTTTGAACAATGGGTTCAAAGATGCAGACCAGGAATGCTATTTTTCAGAGGGGGCTAAAGCTAATAAGATGAGCCACTGATACCATTCATAAGAATTTGTATAAGTAAGCCTCAAGAATTTTTAAACACTGTGAAGGCATACATACAGTTCCATCAGGTATACATCCAATCATGGACTCTGCAGGCAGTCTTCATCTGGCCCCATATACATATATTCAAATTCCAGCCACCTCCTGGTAGCAAGCTAAATAACACCAGTCTCCCAACAATTTCACTCAAAATTCAGCTATCATTTAGGCTTTAACCTAGCATGATCACATCAAACACATATGTCTCTGCTAGTTCCTCAGCACACCCCGGTCACTACGTAAACAACAGAGACACATTGTGACCACCTACCATCCACGCTCCCTCTTTCATGTCTATTGGTGCTGGGTCACTGTGCCTCTGTTATGAGTTCACACTCAGGCAGCAAAGTGTGCAAATGTGTAGCTTCCTTGTTTTTCAGTGTTACGCCCATATACTATCTTACAAAAATGCACAATCAGGAGGGAACACTGGCCAACCCAATGGGGGAAATAACTGACCATGGAAATGTTAGTAGTGTCATTATTTAAGACACTTGGTGTGGAACTCAAAGAAATGATTCAGGTGAACATACTGACACAAATGTAGAACTGATTATGATGGAAAGGATAATCACTTCACAGTAGAGGGACTATTGGAGATATTTCATAGCATGAAAAAGAAAAATGATCAATGTTGGAATCTGATCCAAACAGACCTGAGAAAAGAGGGTATGACACTTCAAAAAGGCAGAGAAGAAATAATTGGCCAGTACTATGAGTGGTATGAGAAAATAATCATTGTCTACATGATTCTCCATATATTTTGCAAATATTTTAACTTTAAGTATAATAGTTTTACTCTTTTAAAATATTTTTAATTTCCTTATACTTTCTAAGCTCTCAATGTCTAACAGCTCCATCCTCATTCCCATGGTATTACTGCTTTCTCTTGACTTTCACTCATCAGCTAATAGTGTTTTCACTTTCCATATGTCATCTCTCCTACAATCTCTGTTTTCTTTCTCCTTCTTTACTCAATCTCCTTTGCTTTTCTATTGCCCTATTACACTCGGACTTAGCCTTTTCTAATTTTAATCTAAATGCCTCTATCATAGGAGACACCTGCATTCCCAACACCTAGACTTCTGTGCGCTCTTTCATCCTGCATGTAGTACTCCATGACTCACTAATCTCTAAGTGTTCCTCACCATCCATAAAATACAGTGTTCTTACCCTGGAACTGAAGCCTTTATACTAGCACCTCTCCTGGGTATCTGCGATAATGATCTAGCCTAAAATGTGCCTTTCTTTTTTGGGCAGGGGGCATCACTGCCCTTTGGTGGGAGTAGGAGGCCCAGCCTTGCTCCTGGAGAGCTGCTGCTGGATTTGAACCGCCAACCCAGTGGGCCGCAGTCCTGCATACAACCACTACACCCCCGGAGCTCAGCTCTTGTGCCTTTTCTTATGGTTCTCAACATTCCTAATGCTGTGACCCTTTCATACAGTTCTTCATGTTGTGGTGATCCTGTGAACCATGAAATTATTTCCGTTGCTACTTCATAACTGTAATTTTGCTATTGTTATGAATCTGGTGAAAGGGTCATTCAATGCCCAAAGGGGTCATGGCCCACAGATTGAGAACCACTGTTCTAAAGCATTGCTCTAGACCAGAGTTTGGCAAACTGTGACCCTTGGACTATTTGTGGTTCTTTCAGTACACATATGTGACTCTGAAGTAAAATTGAAAATGAAACTAAAACTATCAATGTTTCATTTTTAGAGAACACTGATTTCCTTTGTTTGTGAACATGTATTTATGGCCCTTGAATAATTTTAAGTGTTTGTGAGCAATAGGATTGAGCATGCCATCTCAATAGTTTGCTGAATCCTGCTTTAAAAGATGTTCCAGATGTTCCACAAAGGTGATATAACTTGCTAGTTCAGCAGGGGTAATGCAAACCCTCTCTTTCCCTCTCTTTCCCTTCTTCTCCTTATTTATCTTCCACAACACATACATACATACACACACATGCAACAACAACAAAATCAGCAAAATTATATCACACTGCATTTGGTTTGCTTCTTTAACAATAGCCAAACTCATCTAATTAAAGACAAAGAGAATCTTATCAGAAATAGCAAAAAAATTAAAGGATATCATACAGGAGCAGGGAAGAAGAAATATCCAGGGAGAACATAGAAATTCAAAGTATTAACCAAGCAATTATTAAAGACCTTTATTGTCTGTCCTTAGAGAGGCAACCATAACACAGATATTTTTGCAGAAAGATGGATTGGGGCTGGGAATGGAGGTGGGGGGGTGTTGGTTTTTTTTCTCTGATGCTGTCCAAAGGAAGTAGGATTTATTTCCAAGGCAAAAGGTATCAGAGACTGAAGACATATGTACTTGAAAAAAAGTATATACCAAGCTAATGACAATTTTTTAAAAAGCAGGGATGGCAATATTTATCTCTGACAAAATAAACTTCAAGTTACATGAAATAATGAGAGACAATAATTGGCATTACATAATGCTCATGGGATCAATAAACCAAGGACACATAACCATAACAAACATATATGCACCCAAAAAAGAACCTCAAAATTCATCAACTAAATCTTCAAAAAAAAAAAAAAGAAAGAAAGAAAGAAAGAAAACGGCAGGTCAACAAGAATAGTAGATGACGCCAATACACCATTCTCAAGATAGACAGATCAGGAGATTAGAAACTCAGTAAGTAAACAGAAGATCTGAACAACGCAATTGAGCCACCAAACCTTCTGGATACTTATAGAGCTATCCAACCAACAGCAAAACACCCCACATATCCTTCTTGAAAGTGCATGATTTATGTTCTAAAATAGATCACATGCTAGACCATAAAGTAAGCCTTTAAAAATTCAAACACATTGAAGTCATTCAAACTATCTTCTCTGACTACCATGCCATAAGGCTGGAAATCAACAACAGAAAAAATTAAAACAACAAAACAAAACAAATACCCCCCAAATTAAAAAAAAAGACAAACACTTGAAGACTCGACAATGTACTACTAAAAAAAAAAAGACTGGATACTATCCCAAATTAGGGAGGAAATTAAGAAGTTCCTAGAAACTAGTGAGAATGAAAGCATAACATACCAAGACATATGGCATACAGTCATTAGAAGTCACTTTATAACAATTAAGGTGCATGTGAAAAAAGAGGAAAGGATCATGTTTAGCACCTTAACACAACACCTCCAATAACCAGAACAGAGTTAACAACATAAACCTTCCTAAAGCAAAAGAAAAGAAATCATAAAAATTAGGGCAGAAATATATGAACTGGAAAACAGAAAAACAATGGGAAAAATCAACAAGGCAAAAAGTTGGTTCTGGTCTGAGCCCTGGTGGCGTAGTGGTTGTGCGCGCGACTGGGGCCCACTGGGTTGGAAGTTCAAATCCAGCAGCAGCTCTCCAGGAGCAAGGCTGGGCCTCCTACTCCCACCACCGGAGGGCAGTGATCCCCCTCCAAAAAAAACAGACAAACAACAACAACAACAAAGTTGGTTTTTTGAAAGGATCAACAAAATTGACAATCCACTAGCAAACTTAACAAAGGAAAAGAAGGAACAGATGATAATGTCATAGAATTAGGGATTAATGGGGGGTAGTTACAAGAGACCCTTATAAAATAAAAAGATTAATAATAACATAGTATTGTGAAAGAACATATTTGAACAAACTCAATAATCTGAATGACATGGACAAATACTAGAACAACATTCTCAACCCAAATTAACACACATGAACATAAAGAACTTGAACAGATCCATAACGAAAGAATAATTAGGTAAAGTAACCAAGAAACTCCCAACTAAGAAAGTCCTGGTCCTGATGGCTTCACAGGAGAATTCTATCAAATATTCAGAGAAGAGCTGACACCAATCCTATAGAAACTCTTCCAGAATACAGAAAGCAAACTCCCAAACTCATTCTAAAAAGCCAGCATAGCTCTCATACCCAAACTATGCAAAGATTCCATAAGGATGGAGAACTACTAACCAATATAACCTCATGAGCATAGATGCAAAAATTCTCAACAAAACCTTGGCCAATAGAATGCAACAACTGATGAAAAAAAATAAATCATGACATTTGAAAAAAATGTAATCCACTATATTAACATGATCATATTAATTGATGCCAAAAAAAAAAAACATTGGACAATACCCAACACCCATTTCTAAGAAAAGTTCTGAAGAAGTAGTGTTAGAAGGTAAAATTCTCAACCCAATAAGGGTCATACATGAAAAACCAACAGTGAATATTACACTCAATACAGATAACTAATTTTAGACAAAGACTCAAATAGCATGAAATGGAAATCAGATGTCCTCTTCAATAAATTGTGCTGGAAAAACTGTACATCTACCTGCAGAAGAATGAAACAAGACCCATATTTCACCCCATTCACAAAAGCAAACCAAAGGTGAATGAAAAATCTGAATGTAAACCCCAAGTCTATCAGGATCATCAATGAGAAAAGTGATATTAATCTAAGTGCCCTCATTCAGGGAGTACACAGGCAATAAGAGATAATGAAGAAAACACATTCTGTGAAAGACAAAATAGATAGGTGGATCTATTAAAAATAAAACACTGGTGTATGTAGATAGACTTCATTCAAAGAGTAAAAAGAACACTCTTTTTAAATAATGTGTCATTCTATGATGCTCAACTGCATAAGTAAATGTGTTGAAGAAAGGTGATGACATCTGGCTACTAAAAGCTATAGCATCTGGGGTCTTCAAGGTCTGATGACGCCTGGTTATTAAAGGCCTGAAGGTAAACAAGTGGCCATTCAGCAGGAAAACAACAAGCCCACATGGAAGAAATACATCAGCCCAGTGCACACTGGATCTGATCTGGTTTTCAACATTTTCTGTCTTTTTATTTATTCACATTAGGATTTATGTCAGAGGTGTTATGTCATTGGGGGTCACCCTCTTGAAGTTGTGTTATGTCTTTTGGTATTTGAAACCCAGTCACAGTCTATAGACACAGCAGTTAGAATAAAGGTTTGGGCAGGAGTGGGGGTGCTAGTACGGTGGTGTTGGGAGGATGCTGGTATAAGGGACATGATGTCAAGTAGTCCAGGAAGAAAAATAATGCTTGGAAACTGAAATTTAAACAAATAATAAAAAACTAAAATTAAGTAACCTTTCTTAATATGAAAGGTTAAATAAGAGGAGGGGGGCAGGGGGAAGTGCATATAGATACTTATCAGGGGGAAAGAAAAGAAAATGAGACTATGGTTCATTTGCTTCTTTTGTCAAAAATGGAAAAATTACAAAGCAATACAAACATGAATACTATGGGACCACTGTACATATGTGTTGTTCTTTATCTTGTGCATGTGCTCTCTCTTTTTCAAGAGAGCTTTGAGATTTGGGCAAGCATTTACACAGCAAAAAAGGTTCCCATTTGACAATTTTCACACAAATTGTTCCCTGACATTTATGGTAGCTTCATTTATCAGATGTCAACCATCTCTTTAATTGTGTTCTATTTGTCCCATTTCCAGGACTCTCGTTTCCCTGCCTCTTATATTTTCATCTTTGCTTTTGAATGATTTCTGGCCTTTGCATTCCATATTTAAGGTTTTTCAGAAGAGAACCTTTATTATGAAAAACTTTTATTTTGTGTGTCACTCTGTTATTTCCATAAAAGGCAATCTGGAGGGCATATTCTGTCCTAAGTTTAAAGAGTGTCTCAGACAGTCCTTTGTTCTCTCCCAGCTTGTTTTATTCATCTCTTCTACTTTGACAAATCGCTGACCTTTCATGTCCCTCTTCATTCTCTGAAGCAAAAAGAAGTCGCTCAAGACAAGATTTCCCATCGCAGGTGCCGAGCGAGGCAGAGGACAATGCCGGGCGACAAACAGTGGGGAGTTAGTCTGGTCTGAACCCCCCACAGCTGAGCGAATGAAGCAAAAATGGGAACCAAGCCACAAAGCTCTCGAGGAACACCAAAAAGAGACTTTAGGATAGGAGGGGCAGTTCCTGGAATCTCCCAGGACCAGTGGATAGTTATAAAGATCAGCAGAGAGACCCGGAACTATGTAAAGGTTTTTTCCTCTTTTTCCTCAATATTTCACTTTCTTTTGTTTTGTTTTGTTTTTTCACATTATTGTTGGTTTGCCTACCAATATAACATAGGCATGGGAAGCTGTGGCAAACTGAGGGGCTGGATGAGAATGTGATACAGCAAAATCATCCGTACTCATAAACTATGAGTATGGAAAGCCGACTTTGGTGGAGAAGACTCTCACAGTTATGAGATATACATAAATCTTAATATACATTCTCATGACTGAACACAGTCCTTCCAAGAGGCCCAAAAGAGCGGCCATTGAGGTGCTACGATGTAAGATCAATCATTTCTGTATCTGTACTTCATCATGCCTAAACTTATCTGCAGATAAAAGCAATCGGGTTTTAAAGCCAACCCACCACAAAATGTAGCAAACTCTGTTACAACTCTGATTGCTTCACCTGGGGAAGGCTGAGGACCCTTGAGGTCAACTGGCTCTAGGACAAGATCCTAACTCAAATCATTGCTTGTTTATTATGGTATATTTTATGGTATTTCCTATGAACTGTAATATGCATGACTTAGGAAAGATCTGTCCACCCCATTTTATATATATATATATATATATATATATATATATATATATATATATATCTCCATTGGAAAATACATGAACTTTCTCAGTCCTGACATGGAACAAAGGTCACTGTGCCCCTGCTGTCTGTCTTTAATATTTTCCACAATCACAAAGTTGCTCCTGAGGACCTGTTTGAGTATTGGGGACCTCCTCATCCCAAGAAGAAGCAAGTTCAAGGAAAAAGCAATAGACCGATAGTTTGAGTGGGACATGGGTGAAGGATGAGGCAGGGGATAGGAGCAGTGAGCAAACAATGCTACAGACCAGGAACAACTAGGGAATTAAAGTCAACAACAAAGAAAATATCTACAAGCTGGGAGTATGGAGCAACAGCAATCTAGCTGAGAGGGATTACTAAGAGGCAGAAGAAGGGTATACATATGTAAATACATTAATTCAAAAAAATAGAGGTAATGCCTTAAGTGCATATATTTATATGGCAATACACTGAATTATTGAATGGACTTTGGGCCTCTGCTCAAGCCCTGCCACAACACAAGAACACTTTGTTCTAACTACCTGGCATTCTCCCTCCCGACACAATCACTGAAGACAAAATGGGTGCACAAGCAAATGGGGTAAAGAAAGCTAATGGTGCCTGGCTATCAAAAAATATAATGTCTGGGGTCTTAAAGGCTTGAAGTTAAACAAGTGGCCATCTAGCAGAGAAGCAACAAGCCCATGTGGAAGAAGCACACCAGTCTATGAGATAATTAGTTGTCAACAGGATTGAGTAACAGGCATAAGAAGACCCCAAACAAACAAGCAAACAAAATACAAAGCTGAGAGCTAAGGGGGTAAGATCAGTGACCCCAAATCCATCTATAGACCATGAGACATGGTCACAAGGACAGGATGAGTGAGCCAGGGAGCAATATAGCACCCAGGAAAAGCCTTTCACTGTGATTAGCCCAGAACAAGTACAAAGGTACCGATAAGACCTCACGGCACAGGGAATCCAGGTCAGATAACCAACCCCCTCAGGAACAAAATTGGTATACTCGAATGGTGTTGGGGAAGGTGGGGAGAGGAGGGGGAGAAGGGAGATCCAATCTCAATGATCAACACATAAACAACCCCCACAAGGGGGATGAACCCCAGAAACTATGAGGGAAGGGGGACAGTAGTCAGTGTAAAATGTTAAAATAATAATAATTTATAATTTGTCAAAAGGTCATGAGGGTGGAAGCAGTGGGAGGAGGGAAGAGCTGAGAGCAAGGGCTCAAATAGAAAGCAAAGGTTTAGAAACTAATGATGGCAGTATATCTAAACAAACAAGTTCGATACACCTGATGTCCGGATTGTGATAATAACTGTAAGTGCCCCAAATTAAATGAACTTAAAAATAAAAGAAGTCACATGGAGTGAGGCCAGGTGAGTAAGGTACATAGAGCAAGAGAAGCCTGCTGCTTTGGCCAAAAACTGGCTCACTGAAATGGCTGCATGAGTAGGTGCATTATCATGGTGGCAAAACCGTCCCATCTGCCACAAGTCAGGTCTTTTGTTTTATTTCACACTGTTGCACAATCTTTTCAGGACCTCTAAATACAAAAGCTTGACTAACAGTCTGACCTGGTGGAATTCATGCCAAATGCATTATCCCCCTCACATTAAAAAACAAAACAAAACAAATGAGCATGTTGTGGCAGTCATGTGCTTATGTTAATTTTATGAATGAAATGTAGGGGTGGAGTCTAGCCGGTTAATCTGGAGATAGCCATTGAGTGGCCAATGAGGCCTCTATGTGGGCATGGCTTTCACCTGAGACTCCTGGAAAATCTCACAATATTTCCCACGTGAAGATGAGAAGCTATCTTCCTCAGTTGTTGGGAGTTAGTTTCAGAGACGATTAATCATGGACTGCAGCTGGCAGCATTCGAGAAGCTGGAAGAGCCGGCGAAGAGACCACACAGCTTTGCCCTGATGGAGCCAGACCTCTAAAACTGGGGCAGCCAGATGGAGACCTCTGCCAGCGATGAGTTGCTTCTGCTGTCGATGGACCCTGAGCCCTGGAGGCGAGGTGTCCTCCCAGCACTGGGATTCTGCACCCACTGACCTGTGACTTCGTGAGTTGGAAGAAGACTTTATAGACTGCTTTCAGGCATATGGGTTAATATCGGACTTATGACTTTGAACTGGACTGGACTGGGATGCTTTCTCCATGTCCCATTTCTTTTGTATATAAACCCTTTCCTTATATCGATATGCATGTCCTTGAATTTATTCCTCTAGTCTACCCGGACTAACACAATTGTGTTGATCTGTGATTTCATTTGATGAGTTTTTTTTTTTGGGGGGGTGGTGGTAAGTGGCAATGGCCTCTTCCACTGGCTTAATTGATACTTGGTTTGGGGTTGTAGGAATAGCACCATGTCTCATCATGAATAATGAGTTTTCTCCATAACGTACAGCAGCCCCTGTGTTTTCAAGCTTCATTATTTTGAAGACTTGAAGTGAAAGGGGTACTAGACAAAACAAAACAAGCAAACAAAAAAGCTCCACTGGGTTGTAATTTCATAGTACACTTTTTCCCCTCTAGGCAAGCACTGAGCAACTCATTCTGAGTTAGTGCACCCAGTGATGCTGCCTGGGAAAGTTCCCTCTACTCACAGTGAATTTTGTTTTCATACAAGCCGATTCACTCGAATCCCGCTTTTTTGTGTGATGGTCGATTTAAGAGAACATTATGTGACTGTGAAAGTTTATTTTCTGCTGGGGAAAAGATGTCACAGAAATTGCTGTGATGTTGAACACACACTACAAAGACAGCGCTTTGGGAAAAACTCAAGTGTACAAGCGGTTTTCTCGTCTCAACAAAGGTGAAAGGTTGATAGATGTCAGACCTCATTTGGATGTCCATCATCTTCCCAAACAGATGAAAATGTCGACGTGCAACTATGACAATGCACCTGCTCAAGCAACCATATCAGTGTGCCAGTTTGGGGCAAATAACAGCATGCCTTTCTTACCCCACACACTTTGTTCACCTGAGTTCACTCCATGTGACTTCTTTTTGTTTTCATGAATGAAGAGGGGCATGGAAGGACTACAATCTGAAGAGATGGAAGAGATGAAGTAAAAAACAAGGGAGGTGCTGTCAGTCATCTAACAGATGAGTTTGAAAAATGTTTCCAAGAATGGAATAGTAGATTTGACAAATGTATTAAGTATTATGGAGAGTATTTTGAAGGTGATGTGTTTGTAAAAAAATAACTTTGAAAAGTATCTGTTTTTTAGGTGGATGCCCTACCATATTATCTGATTATCTCTTGAAAATTTGCTTAAAATTTCTTATGGCTAATCTATCCATTATCCCTTGTGTAATGTATCATAAATTCTAGCCTCCATACTTGTGGTCATAATCCCATTTTGGAGGAGTTCTCTGTAACAAGATTAAGATGGGATGTAACCTGAGTCCCCACCGTATTAGTGGGCGCAAATTAAATCCCCATCCTCTGTTTCCTTGGTAGTATGGTCCACTCAAAGACAAAAACCGCACCTCCATCAAATCCATTCCTTGGTATAGAAGAATCATCTCAGAAGCTGAGAGAAAATCCAAAGACCATCAAGGAAGAACTATCAGTAGAGCACATTAAGAATCTTGCCCAAAGTGATGAAGCCAAGAGTCGAGGCACCCGTGGCTACAGGACAGAGATGATGGGACAGAGAAAAGGTCTGCATTGAGAAAGAGCAGATGCCCTTCCCCCGGGATACCTGAAGCCCTGAGGCAGTGAGGTCAAGTGATCAGCACATTTCCTGGACCACAGAAGCAGAGATTAGGGAACATGTGAATGAGAAACTGAAGATGAGAGAGGGAAAGGTGAGAGAGAGAGAGAGAGAGAGAGAGAGAGAGAGAGAGAGAGAGAGAGAGAAGAGAGAGAGAGAGAAGATGTAGCTCCTGCCTGAGGAGAGCTGCTTTTATAGATCAACAACTTTATCCTTAATGTTTCCTGATCCTGGTTTTTCGTAACCTCCTCACATTCCCAATAAACCCCTATACTTGTGAGTTTTGTCTCTGAGTTCGGTGGCCCTTCCAATGAGTGATCAAACAAAGCACAGAAGTAGAATGGCATGAGGAACAGTGGAAAGAAGGATGGAGGATTGAGACAGGTTTGACTTCTGCCCCATGGCAAGAGGACTCGGGCTGGTAGGCTATACTCAGTATTTACAGTCTCCTTTTCCCTTGTCTACAAGAGGACATAAGATTTGGCTTGCACATAATTTCCTCATGTGTCTTTATAGGAGTCGTGATGATATGGGAATACAGTTATTCCATTGTCCTATTTCTTTATTGACATCATACTTCTTTTTAGTTGTCTTCATTTGTCTTTGCTCTTTTCTCCTGTGTCTCTAACATTAGATAAGTATAGTTATTTTGTCTCCTACTTCATTCATTTTACCTTCTAATTATTTTTGAAGATTTTCTTTGTTTCATTTTTTTCCTAATTCAATTGCTGTATTCTTTGTTTCTAGGAGCTGTCTTTGGTAGTTTTACTTTTTACATTTTTTAATATTGTTTCCTTATTGAGTGTTTTCTTCTAGTATTTGTTTCCTGACCTCTGCTAGTTGGTCCCCTCCCCACCCCCTGTATGTACTTTTGCTTTATTTAAGCATATTTAAAACCACAGTCTGAAAATTATCCTCAATTATTTACAATATTTTGGCCTCCATGAGAGAAATTTCCTCTTTATACTTTGTTCTTATCAAGACCTTCATTCACCAGCCTCTCCATGTGAGAAACATGCCACAGTCCAACTCCAAAGAAACTTCCAGCCTTGAGAACATCAGAGGGCAGTTTTATTCCTATTCAAGATTTCAGTGAGTCAGAATCAAACCAGAAACCCTAGGTTGGACACTTTTTCTCCTGCAGACCACTAGAGGGTATATATACTTGCAGGCTCAAATAAATAACAATCACTATAGGCAAAAACTCATTTATCATTTATCAGGGATATTCATATGGAGTGAGCAGGTATGACAAAAATAGAAGGCAAAATTAATGTTAACATTCTTGAGAGTTAGTTTTATAGGATATAGGACTAATGATAGCATCTGGTTATAACTTTAAAAGGAACAATATTAAGAATAGCAAGATTAAGTACCACATCCTAAGTCTGTGTACACATGATAACAATCCCTAGCAGGGCTTTCTAAGATGGGAGGGAGAAGGAGGCAGGTCATTCAGCAGTCAACAAAATGGCGTCACTTTAGTCAATTTACCTCAATAAGTCAGTGCTTACTCAGAATCTCGGGAAAGTCAATAGGTTTGTATGGGGCAGTGCAGGGTGGAGGTGTATAAAATGATCACTAACACTAACGTTAGAGGGTAGGGTTAAATTTTCCTTTGCTGAAAGTATAGGGTTCTCTATATATTTCCCTCAAGGTTTTCCCTGCAACATTCTCCCATGGTATCATGCCATGGGCAAGGAACCAGCCATTTCTCTGTATCACTTGTCTTCCTGACGAATTTTCATTGCCCTGCTGTCTGTTCCTTTTCTTCTGTCTGTCCCAACAGTCTACTGCATCAGGCCTCAGTGAGATTCCTTTCACCTCCTCTCCACTGAGTCAATGGGGGTATTCTTTGTGTGATGTGATGTTTTCCAATCATGTCCCCAAATGGCTGCAAAGAGCAAGCAGACCCAGTGTGATGTGAACAGGGAGGGTCCCTCAGCTTTGCTGCCTGGCCTGTTCCTCCTCTTCTCTACTTCAGGACGCTGACTCTCTAATATGGCAGCTGAAATCCAGGGTTCTGAGATCTCGGCCTCTGCTTGCTTTCATTGGTTATTCAGTTGTGTAGGTGCTGAGGGAATAAACAAGGGAGTGTCCACTCATTCTGCCGTATTTGCCCATGTGATCATTCCAGGGCGACCCAGGCACTTTTTAAATCATGAAAATATGTAAGTCTTTGCACAACTGCACTTGTGTGAGCACCAGTTAACTGTATGCATATCTGTGCATGAAATTGTGTGTGGGTTCAGACGTGTATGTTAATATGTTTGTCGATGTGTGTTTGTATAGCAGTGTGCATGCATCAGTGTGTATGTACATATGTGAGTGTATGCGTGCGTGTGGGGTCTGTGTGTCTCTCAGTAGAGCTTCACACAATCTGCTATTTCACCTGCAGTTGCTCAGAAGCCTGATTAGCCAGGGGAAGAGAAAAAGAAGACAGAAGGGAAAAAGCTGTCCCCACCACCAAAAAAAAAAAAACCAAAAAAACCCATCCTCTTTCCTTCATCTTCACTCTACTACTAAGTATAAAAAAGGTTTTGTTTAATAATAGTACAATGATGTTATTGTTAATTTCCATGGAGTTGGCTCTGACTTGTAGGGAGCTTGTATGTGTTTATACACATATACATCATATATAATACACTTCATATATATAATATATAGACACACATTTCACTGGTTTCACTTTTCGACAGAACTCAACTTAAGAAAGACTCTTTTGAGGAGTTTCAAACCCTCTACCTATTGTGTTTTGTGACCAGATGCTCTCAGAAGCCCTGAGATGGGTCTTATGGGGTCCCTTGCAGGCTCCGAATCTAAGAGTGGTAGACTGATTCCATTGTTTTATGTGGCATTTCTTCTGGATCGTGTAAGGTTGGGCCACCAATGTAGGGCTGATACACTAATTTTGAGGTGGCTCTCACTTTTACCCGATACAGGATAAATCCAAAGTATGGGTCAGGTATAATGCATATCACCCTTTGTTTGAGCAGGCTTGATAGAGCCTCTGTCTTATTTCTATCCAGGCTGACTCCTGCCTACACCACTCAAGGGAAGAAAAGGTAGTGGAAGGCATACCTACGAACACTGACGGCATGCCTACCTCTCTGCAGGACCTGTATCTAAGGTAGTCCTCCATGGGATGCGGAAACATCTCTATAATTTTTCCAATATAATTCTACATTGCCATATGGAGGATTCCTCCATACCAGACCTTCACTGGATACTCAGCCAGATGGTGATGTCATACTCTCTGGTCTTAGGCTCTGCCAGGTAGAGATGGATATTCGTTGAACAGAACTACTCTTGTTGTCTTTTCTCCCCTCAGAGCCACTTGCCTGTCCTCTACACAAGTGGCCATGTGTGAAACAGAGAAGTACAGTCCAGTTGAGGAGTTCAATGATCACAGCCTCAAGAGTTGAAGGAAGAGATGAGTAGAAGATGTATTTATTTATGCTTACACTGTGAAAATCAGAGCATCAGTTTCATGACACGAAAATGAATTCTCATCTGTAGTTTTCTCTATCCTCTGAGTGAGACTTGCCTTTTTGTGCATTATCCATGGAGCATAGTAAAAGCTTTTGAGAGAGTTGTTGGGAGGCTCTTGGCATCAATGCAGAACAAATGAATTGTGATAAAAGCTGTAAGACCCTCCAATAAAATTATCATTAAAAGAAAGAAAACAAACAAACAAACAAAAAGCACAACAGATGAGATGGCTCCATCAGTAATAGAAGACCACTGAACACATTGGAAGCTGCTGAGGTAAATGTGATTGTTTCCAAAAATATGATTGTTTCATAGTTCTATGTTGTTTCATTATAAAGAAGTCCCTTGGACAAGGTCCCTACATGGAGTTAATAAGGCACAGAGAGGATTGTGGGATTACCAACAGCTCAAGACAGCATATGAAGACAAGGGACAATAATAGAGATGCACTTTGGGGATACAATGGGGAAATGGAGCATAACAGATCAGCAATTGGAATGAAGCTACTCCACAGAGCCCCTGACATGCGCCAAGAATGGACTTCAGGGAAGGAGGGGAAATCCCCAGATCGCCCTCAGAACCAGTGGGGAGGGTCTCATGGGGACCAGGAAACAGAACTGGACATATGTAGGAGTTTTTTTCTCCCTTTTTTTCCCTTTCTTAGCCCCCTCACCTTTCTCTCATCTTTTTCTCTTTCCTTATCTTTCTTCAACCATATTTTTCTTATTGTTTTGACAAGAACATGGATGGTTTGCCTAATTATATAGGTTGAACCATGGGAGAGAAGCCGGGGAGAAGACAGTGTGGCCAATGGCCCCGGAAGGTAGAGGGGGGAGACAGAGGTGGGGAGAAGAGTGTGGTGAGCAGACAGCGTCATGGACAAGGGAACAACTAGGGAAGTGGAACCAGCATCAAGGAGAGGGTAGAGAGTCTATGAGTATTAGCGCAACACCAAGCTAGTGGAGAGGAAGTACTGAGAGGTGGAAGAAGGAGGAAAATGATGGAAGGGCAGGAGGAGGCAAAAAGAAACAGAGGCAAGCTCTAGGAAGCAAAGGCATAGATCAGGAGATTAACAGAGGTGTGCACATATATAAATACATTAATTCATAACAATAGAGGTATTGGCACATGTACATATATTTATAAGGCAATAAGTACATTAAGGCTGCAGATGGACCTAGGACCTCTGCTCATACCCTCCCTTAATACAAGAACACCTTGCTCTAACAAATTGGCATTCTGTGATGCTCACCCCCCACAACACACAATCGGTGAAGACAAAAATGGTGCATAAGCAGATATGGTAATGATGACAGAGAATGGTGCCCAGCTATTAAAAGATATAGTGTCTGGAGTCTTAACGGCCTGTAGTTAAACAAGCGGCCATCCAACAGTGAAGCAACAAGTCCATAGGGAAGAAGCACATCAGCCTGTGCAATCATGAGGTGTCATCAAGACTGGGCAACAAGCATCAGAAGATTTACAACAAGCACTAAACAAACAAACAAATAAAAATGCATTTGTGAGAATGGATGGGGATTTGGAGCCAAGACCCAAAACCCATCCATGGACAATGGAAAATCCCCCCACAGAAGGGTTGCAGGTAGAGGGTGAATCAATCAGGGAGCAGTAGAACACTAATGGGTCATGTAATATACATCTGTTCCCTGGAGGTTTCCTTACCCCACCCCCACCCCCACCACCCGCTATCCCGACCTCAGTACCTGCTGCCTCTCAATCTAGACTAGATGGGAGCATGTACATAGGTATAGGCAAGAGATAAAACTCACAACACATGGAACCCAGAAATAGGAATGGGGGCAGAGATATCAAAAGGGTAGGGGGGAGGGGGAGAGAGATGGGGAGAGAGAAGGGCACTGATCACAATGAATGGCACATCACTACACAACCCCAATTAAGGGGAAGAACAATAGAAACCAGAGGGGATGGTAGACAGTGGTTGGTGCAAACTTTGAAAATAATTAACCATCTACAATATATAAGGGAGCCACAAGGGTTGGGGGTAGAGGGACGAAAAAAATTGAGAATCTGATCCCAAGGGCTCAATGAAAAGTAATTGTCCAGAAAAGAATGATGGAATATATGTACGAATATATAGGATACAATCGATATATGGTTTGTAACAAGAGTTGTAAGAACACCCAATAAAATTATTTTTTAAAGTCCTTTGCAGCCATGTGTGGTTAGAAGTAATCATGAAAAAGACAAACACCACCAGGAATGTAGAAATTTAGCAATACTAAACACAAAGAGAAGCTTCCTGGACTTGAGCAGAAAAAGATGGTCTTCACACTAAAAGGAACTATGGGTGCATGAATAGGACAATAAATACATACCAACCTCTTCTTCACCATCTCATGAACTCTTCATCCATAAATTACTGTGCCTCCCATTGACCAGCAAATTTTGTAATACTTGAAAAAAATCATTTATATTGACAAGCACTCCATAAATGATCATATGGAATAGTGATAATAATATTTACCTTGGGTTGATCAATAATCTTTAGGATGAAAGAGAATTTAGCTAGAGATTATGGATACAAAAAGTATAATACACAATCCCTAATTAAACCTAACTCATTGTCTAAACTTGTGGCAATAAAGAGAGAGCTATGTTTGGCTACTTATTAAAAGAGTCGCGTTTCTTTTGAATGCAGAAAGGCCATGGGAAAAATATCAAGTGATCTATTTCTAATAGATATACACTATAAAACAGTCATTGAAAAGTCTATCTACATAGAGTTGAGAGTCCAGTTCTCTGACAACACGGGTTTGGCATAATAAGTCAGAGTCAGCATGATAGCAACTGGTGGAGTAATAGGGAAATAGAAAGAGGAAATGGAAGGAGCACGTTGGAATGGCTCCCTGATGATAGTCCTCAGGCTGGGTTTTTCACAAAGTATACAACCCAAAGAGTAACAATCCCACCCAGCATCTCATTTAACAGAACTCTTCAACCATCCTTCAAATCTTCTTACTAATCTTCTCTTTGATCAGATCACAGATTCCAATAAGATGCCTATCAACAGGTAGGAGAGACTGTCTGTCCCAATTGCCTTCTCTGAAGTCACAAAAACAGAGCAAAGATTTGAGTATTATTCTATGGACCGCCTTCATTCCTGTCTGTTCTGCTTTCAGAATCTGGGTTCAATAACAAAGAAAACAAAAACAAAAGAACTCACTCCACCTCCCACAAAGTCACTGCTTAGAGAACACAGCTAATAAACTACCAGAAAGACAGACTTTAGAAGGAGATGTGAAGAAGAAAGACAAAGGTTTTGGCTTCTCCTATGTTTTGTCTTTGAACTCTGGCCAGTATTCGTGGGGCATCTTCACTAGCAAGGTCATCTGTTGTCACACCAGCCCCTAAAGTCCTCACCAGACCATATGTGGGCCTGGTGGGTAACACTGAGAGTCCCCGTCATGTCAGGTGAAGGTGGGAGTAAATTTACTCTACGTGAGTCACTGGAGTTCAGGCTAGACATAGGTCTTGAGAAGCCAATTAAACACATAGCCTAGACAAAGAGACACATTTCTCAAGCTCAAATGTCAGTCCTCATCCAGAACCACTGACAACTGGCATTACCGTCCAGCCACCCCTTAGATGACTTCGAAGGTCTTTGTATCTTTGTCAGACCCCAAGGGATCAGAACAATAGGGGGGATAATCTGTGGGGTTTCTCTTTGTAGGTAGTCTCAGCTTTCTAACCATGACCATTGCTTTCCAACATGACAAGGGGCTCTGCTCTGCCTTGATCCAAGGGTAATTTCCAAGGGCAGTGAAGACACTAAGTGAGACCAGAAGGGGAGCTGGAGAAAGACCTGCTTGTCGGGTGATGATGAGCTGTGTCCCTTGAGAAGACACCATGGGAGGCAAAGGGGAAGACGGGACATGAGCTGGTAGCTTCAGAGAGAAGCAACACTACTTTCAGTTGTTTCGCTTTTTAGAAAGAAGATTCAAAAAGCATACTCAGTGAGGAAAGCGCAGATGATATAAGAGAGGAAGAACTGAGGGAGGACATGGCAGGAGACAGTTGAGAAATGGAGGCCCAGTTCCAGAGAAAGAGATCAGCCTTGAGGAGATGTTTTTCATTTGTTGGGCTTTGTGTTTTTATTAGGGTGTGTATGTGGGGGGATTTTTAAATTTTTGTTTGCTAAAAAAAATAGAGGAGAAAGAAGGGCGGAGCATGGGGAATGCCAAAAAAACAAGAAACAGATGTCCTTAAACTTCTTGGTGGGAAAGGAGGCAGCATCAAGCTTAGCTGAGATGGCAGAGATGGAAGGACAAAAGGGGGAGACTGAAAGATTCCCTAATGGCTCCAGGGAAGTCTGCAAGAAAGCAGTGTTTCCTAGGCTTGCTTCATGAAAAGAACCCCAGAAAGGAATGTCATAAAATGACTCTCTTCACACCTTCACCAGACGACTTCCTTCAGTAGGACTGGAGTGGGACCTGATAACTATATTGTAGGTGGTTCTCAGAGTATGCCCATCATCAGGAAAGTTTGGAGCCATAAAAAAATGAAAGAAATATTGAACACCATGGAAGACCTATTAAAAGGAAAGGAAAGAGCTGAGCCTCGGTGGCGTAATGGTTGTGCGCAGGACTGCGGCCCACTGGGACGGAGGTTCAATTCCAGCAGTGGGGCTGAGCCTCCTACTCCCACCACCAAGAGCAGTGACACCCCCCCCCCCCAAAAAAAAAAGGAAAGGAAAGTCTTCCTCAGTAGTAGATTCCAAGTCATGGGACTCATGTATCAGAGTAGAACTGGCTGCCATCTTTACAGAAGCAGATCTGAACACCTTTCCAGGCAGCACCACCAGATGCATTTGAATTGCCACCAGATGGCTTCGAACTGCTGACCCTGATGTTAACAAACTCAAAACCTAGACCCAGTACCAGTGAGAAGATTCCAACTCAAAGCGGCCCAGTACAGGATTGTCGAGACTGTCTGAGAGAAGGCAGCCTAACCCACAGCATCACCAGAATTCCTTTTGAGATTAGTTGTAGAGTTCAACAGTTTGGGGGGGTTGTTTTTGTTGTTTTTGTCACCCAAGGACCTGGAAGACTCCTTAGAAACTAAGTCTTAAATATGGCAGATTGTCCCTGGGGCTGCGAAAAGCACTGAGACATAGCAGGCTTGAGAAGGTGGCGCAGGATCTCACAGTGTGAGAAACAAACCTAGTGACACTCATATATGTACAAGAGATAACTTTCCATCAAGAATTATACATCAAGAAAACATCCCTGCTGAGCCCTGGTAGCCTAGTGGTTGTGTGCAGGACTGCGGCCCACAGGGTTGACAGTTCAAATCCAGCAGCAGCTCTCCAGGAGCAAGGCTGGGCCTCCTACTCCCACCAGGGCAGTGATGCCAAAAAAAAAAAAAAAGAAAAAGAAAACATCCCAGACCAATCCCACCCAAATCCACAAGCCCTTCTTCAGACTCACACAGCCACCTGCCATGATGCAGAGTGCAGGAAGATCATGAGCTGGTAGGGGGACAGAATCATGTGGCCCAAGATCAGTTGAAACACGACAGGGTTCTGGCAGTTCTCAGAGTGACCAGGCAGCAGGAAGGTGAGGTGGAGAGAAGGGGTCCTTCTAACGAGGTTACACCCCCATGGAGATAGTCTCAGTCTGTGACCTGCTTGACTGGTTGAATTCCATCCATACACTTTAATACAGCCTTAAGCTGACATAAAAGCATCACCTACCATGGTCACTACGAGAAGGAACCGATTTAATGGCACCTAACAGCATCATGAATTGAGAGCTGAAAGTAACCAGGTAGGGTCCTTTTCCCCACAGCAGTGCTGCTGGGAGCACTGGGGAGCAACACGAGGATGTGGGTTGGCCAGGGTGGTGGGGAGAGGTACCCACTTACTATGCAAGTGACCTTGAAGTCACCTCTGCCAATGACAAACCTGATGGCAGGAGAGAGCTGAGAGTTGGAGAAGAGGAAAAACAGAGAATGCAGTGTCAAAATCAGAAGCCCCAGGCAACCAAAGAACTAGGCAAGGCCTCAGCAGGAGGAAGAAATTCCAGAATAGGATTCACAGAGGGGCCTGGGAGAGCAGGAAGCCACCAGTGCACACCTCCCTGAAGTTCCAGTGTTCCAGAGCTGCAGGGAAGAAATCGTTCTTATGCAATAGCAACCATGTCCTGTGGATACATGTGACACAGTAAGACAAAGACCCAATGATTGTATAGGTCTTTCTCCTGTAGCTGCAGATTGTACCCAGGGCTCATGTTCAAGCCCCTCTGTGGTTGAGGAACTTGGGTCCAAAGTTAAAGAAGAATGGCTGAGGAAGTATCTTCTTTGAAAAGTACAAATAGCTGAGCCCTGGTGGCATAGTGGTTGTGTGCGGAACTGCAGCCCACTGGGATGGAGGTTCAATTCCCACTCACAGGAGCAAAGGCTGGGTCTCCTACTCCCACCACCAGGGCAGTGATGCCTAAAAAAAAAAGAAACAAAGAAACAAAGAAAAGTACAATTAACACCGAGATGCTTCAAAGCTGGCAGTAAAAGGATTTCTCAGAGGAACAACTGGCTAGACTTTGATCCCTTAGCAATTAGAAACGTATGACT
Source organism: Nesogale talazaci (assembly GCA_004026705.1). Taxonomy (NCBI): domain Eukaryota; kingdom Metazoa; phylum Chordata; class Mammalia; order Afrosoricida; family Tenrecidae; genus Nesogale; species Nesogale talazaci. The sequence goes on along the minus strand of PVJH01001877.1, from coordinate 166,981 downwards.
TTGCCATCATTTGACATTTTTTGATTTATCAAGATGGTAGCTTTATATAATTCAGGTAGGTTTCACCTTGGACTTTTAACTGTAAGATCAGCAGTTCAAAGCCCACCACCGCTTCTTAGGAGAAAAATGAGGTTTTATGGTCCAGTAAAGATTTACAGCCTCACCAAAGGAAAAAAATCATATCTTTATATGTTCACCTTCCCATACAATCACTGAAGAAAAATAGGTTCATAAGCAAATGTGATGAAGAAAGCTGATGGTGTTCAGCTATCAAAAGGTATAGCATCTGGAGTCTTAAAAGCTTGAAGATAAACAAGTGACCATCTAGCTCAGAAGCAACAAAATCCACATGGAAGAAGCACACCAGCCTGTGTGATCACAAGGTGTCAAAGGGGTCAGGTATCAGTCATCAAAGGACAAAATATATTGTGAATGAGGGGTAGAGCAGATTGGAGACCTAAAGCCCATCTGTAGGCAACTGGACATCCCCTTACAGAGGGGTCACAGGGAGAAAATGAGCCAGTCAGGATGCAGTGTAGCAATGATGAGCATACAACTTCCCTCCAGTTCTTCAATGCTTCCTCCCACCCCCCACTATCATGATCCCAATTCTACCTTACAAATCTGGCTAGACCAGAGGATGTGCACTGCTACAGATAGGAAATGGAAACACAGGGAAACCAGGACAGATGATCCCTTGAGGACCAGTACTGTGAGTGGCGATACCAGGAGGGTGGAGAGAAGGTAGGGTAGAAAGGAGAAGCCAATTACAGGCATCTACGTATATTCTCCTCACTGGGGGATGGATAACAGAAAAGTGGGTGATGGCAGACATCAGATAGTATAAACTATGACAAAATACTAATTTATAAATTATCAAGGATTCATGAGGGAGGGAGGGGGAAAATGAGAAGCTGATATCAAGGGTTCAAGTAGAAAGCAAATGTTTTCAGAATGATGATGGCAACAAATGTACAAATGTACTTGACACAATGGATGGATAGATTGTGATAAGAGTTGTATGAGCCCCCAATGAAATGTTTTAATATATATACTGCATTAGTCCGGGTAGACTAGGAACAAATTCATAGGCATGCATATAGATATAAGGAAAGGGTTTATATACAGAGGGAATGGAACACTGAGAAAGCATCCCAGCCCAGTCCAGTTCAAAGTCATAATTCCAATATTAACCCATATGCTGGAAATCAGTCTATAAAGCCTCCTTCCAACTCACAAAGTCACAGATCAGTGGGTGCAGAATCCCAGCACTGGCAGGGGTCTCCCCATGGCTTCTCGATTCCAGGGCTCAGGGTCCATCAACAGCATGCTGCTCCAGCTTCAGAGGTCTGGCTCCATCAGGGCAAAGTCATATGGCCTCTCCTCCAGCTCCTCTAGCTTTTCGGACGCTGCCATCTTGTCTGTGATTCATCATCTCTCTCTAATTGCCAGCAACTGGGGAGATAGCTTCTCATCTTCACGAGGGAAATTTCCCGAGATTTTCCAGACGTATCAGGAGAAAGCCATGCCCACATAAAGGCCTCATTGGCTACTCAATGGCTATCTCCAGATTAACAGGCTAAACTCCACCCCTACATTTCAATCATGAAATTAACATAAGCACATGACCGCCACATATACTTATGCATATATACACACATATACATGGAGAAAGAGAGAGAGAGTCACAGCCTCAGAACCCAAATGGGGGTTGATAGGAGTCAGAAGTGAACCCGTAGCAGTGAGTTTGGGGTGTGAATTGCGGAGTTCGGCAGTAGCATTCTCCTCCCCGTGAGAGGCACAGATTCGATGCTCTGCGAATGCACTTCTAATGCAGTCACTCCGCGTCTGTACTGGGAAGGTCCTGTGTGTCTGTGATGCTGGGCAGGTTTCGGTGGAGTTGGTAGACTGAGTCAGACTAGGAAGCAGGGCCTTGTGTTCAACATTCCCACAAGCAATAGGTAAAACCATTGTGAGACACAACAGTCTAAGACACAACCTATCATGGCAGGCCAGGAGACCAGGCCTCATTTCATTCTCTCGTGAAATGGTCGCCCCAGAGGAGTTGAGGGCTAAATTGAGGATAGCCCACACCATAAGAGTTAACCCAAATCTTAGAGCCGCCACCATGTGGCCTCAAGAGGGCACTGCTCCCCCTTTGAAACCATCTGAAGAGGCGAAGCAGGACAGACTTCCTGGAACCAAGCTGAGCCAAGACTGGAACAAAGATGTCTGTGTCGCAAGGAGGTGGCCTGCAGGTAGAATCGCCACTGGTGCTGCAGAGCTTTGTCTGAGGTATCTCCCAGACCCCTGCAGCCTCCCCTGGGAATGTGACATGGGGGCCCACCTCAGAAGGACAGAGTCAGGACTAGCATTTTTACAGTCTCTCTGGAGATTTCGATGGACGCTAGCAGTCCAGAAGCACCTGGAAAGGTGGTGCTTATGGGGCCATCCAGTTCAGGCTACCCCTGTCTTGCCTTTGTAATACCCACTGGTTAAGAACCCACTTCCTCTCCAGGAAGGCTTCAGTTTTGTATTACTGCATAATAAATCACCCCCACACTGAGTAGCTTATTCTCTCGTCGTCGTTTCTGTGGGTTGATCAAGAATCTGGGTGTGGCTTGTCTGGGAAACTGTGATACCAGGTCTCTCACAGGCTAGAGTCACCGGGGCTGTAGTCATCCCAGGGCTCATGGGGACATCCCACTCCCGCTCACACATGTCGCTGTCTTGGGGCCTCAAGGTCTTTTGACAAGCGCCTCAAAAGATGCCAGCTTGCCTCCCTAGAGCAAGAGCTCAGAGCGAAAGGAAAGGAGGGGGAGAGGAAGCGGGAAGGGGAAAAGGAGGGGGGAGAAAAGAGAGCTCATAGTCTTTTTGTAACCAAGTCTTGGTTAGCAGCAAAGCCTGAGCTCAGGCCCCTGAAGGAGAGGGGTTGCACAAGGGCAGGTATGCCAGGAGGTGTGAGTCACTGGGCACCAGTCTTTAGGGTCAGTTCCCTCTCCAATGGCCTCACATCGAGGGGAATTACCCTATCAATAAATGGCCTCAGAGCCTCGAAGAATTCAAAACTGTAGCCTCGATGCTCAAATGAAGTACATTCAATAATAGGTTGCCTCCCTGTACAGAGTGGGTAACATTTAGAAAAATACCAATGTTGAGAACCCATCCAAGATCAGTTGAGTCAAAATCTCTAGCCCTAGACATTGAAGTCTTGGTTTAAGTTTCCCAAATGGTGCTGTCATATAGCTGGGCTAAGAACTATACTCTCTTATGTGAAAAATTTCAAATGTGATGGTGCAGGCTCTGTGGCGCAAAAGAGGGCATGGGAACCAGTCGCTTGAAAATCTCACATGGAATGGTTTGGAACAGGTAGGCCAGAAAAGTGAGCCAGGGCCTCTATTCCTTCAGGGGTGTTGAAGTGATCTCAGAAATGAGCAGCAGGAATTGATAAAGTACAGAGTTCTTTTATCCTCTTTTTTGGGGGCGGAAGAGGGGAATCATTGCCCTTTGGTGGTCATGGGAGCTACCCAGCGCTGCTCCTGAGAGCTGCTGCTGGATTTGAACTGCCAAGCCCGCGAGCCGCCACACTTAACCACTTACGCCACCGGGTCTCAGCCCCAATAGTTCTTTTTATAACGATTGACCAAATCATGATGCTGTGTGATACATTCTAGAGAAGTTCAAGAAGCAAGGAGATTGGGAGAAGGGATAAATGGAAATAGGGAGGGGAAAAAGGGAGGGATGGAGGAAGAAAGAAAGGAAGGAGAGAGAAGGTGGGAGGAAGAACGGGAAAAAAGAAAAGAGAAAGGGAATGCAGAAAGAGAAGAAAGGGAAGTCTGAAGGAAGGAAAAAACCTTTGATTCTTAAAAACCTGTCCCCAATTTCAGCAAGTGGCCCTGAAGAAATAATCGTAGAAAATGAAGAATATTTAGCCATAAAAGTGCTTTCTGAATCTGTTTTACATTCCACAGACCAGGTGTCCTCAAACTATGGCCCGTGGGCTACATGAGGCCCTTGGAGGACATTTATCCAGTCACCAGGTGTTTTTGCTGCCACTGCCTGTCCTGCTTAGCAGCTGACTCAACCCAGGCCCACAGTGAATTTTTTCAGTTTTTTGTGTGTTTTTTTAAGCTATAGTCCAGCCCTCCAGACAGTGAACTAACCCCCTGTTTACAAACTTTGAGGACCCCTGCCCTAGACAGGTACATTCAGAACTGGAGCAGCCTTGCAGATTGCTGCACCAAGCCCTTCCTTCAGTTTAGATGGGCAGACTAAGGCCTATGTGGAGGAAAAAACATCCTGTCTCATGCTGACACCTCAGGCTTCCCACAAAGTCCATGTAGCTAGCTGGGTGTGAATTCTTTTCTCTACACGCCAGTTTTAAAATGAGGTCCCACGTACCCACAGATCATCACACACATTATGGGAGAGCTTCTTTCACGCCAACTTCTCAACAAGAGTCAACAGTCATGGGTGCAGTCAGGACTTGGAGATCCCTTTTCTTTGTTTGAAATGAATCAGGGGTGGAGGCAGACAGATTACCAAATAAGAAAGGCAAATATGGTGAAAATGTGACACTGTGCATGACGGATTAATAAGTAAGCCTGTGTTTAACCTTGTTTACTGGGTACTTTGCCCCTTTTAATGTTTGTAAGTTGGAAAGGGGGCTTTGATTCTGGGGGGAGATACTGTGCGGTTGGGAAGAAGAAAGGGTGTGACATTGCTCACTCTAGATTGATCAATAAGCCTGTGCTTACCTTTGTATGGGGGAGCCATGCTGGAAGGAGTCAGCGGTTGAATAGAGTCCCTAAGCCCATTGACCTGTGAGTCAGGAATCTTGAGTCTGAAAATATGAAACGCCCTGCCCTGCAATACGTGGTAACTTTGCCCATAACCCAGCATCACCCTCTTTTCAAGAGAGTTTTGCCCCTTCTCTACCCTCTCTCTGGAGGGATCCCTATTTGAGTCCACTGTTCTCAAGTTTTAGAAGGCGCCATAATGGGGTAGTGGCTACACATTGTTCTGTGATCCCCATGGTTGACAGTTCAAAACCACCAGAAGCTACGAAGGTGAAAGACTGGGCGTTCTCTAAACAGTTACAGTCTCAGAAACCCACGGAGGGTCGCTGTGAATCAGCATGGACTGGCCCGTGTATTTGGTTTGGTTCTCAGTCCTTGGAACTGACTCTTTCCATCCAGTTACCATGGTGATGAGTTCCCCCGCCCCCCATACCAAGGTCAGAGCTTTGGCTGACACCCAGACAGATGCAGAGTCCCCCACCCTACCCCAATGACTGCCACACTGTCCATTTCAACTCATAGTGACTACAGGACAGAAAAATCTGCTCTCCTGGTGCCCAAGGCTGTCTATCTGTTTACAGAAATAGATTCTTCTTCTTTCTTGCAGGGCGTGGCTAGTAGATTTGAACCACTCAATTTTCAGTTAAGCAACCCAACATTTAACCCCATACTAACAGCAGGGCTCCTGAGATGAAAGGCAATAATATCCCCCCTGCCAGCTGGGTAAAGGCTGCTTCTGTGGCCCTAGGGGCTGCGCAAGATGCTGTGTTCATTCCATTTCACTGCCCTACTGTGAAGGAGCTATTGTGGTTGTATTCTTCCTAGTATATTGGTGACTTGGGAGTCTCTTTCAGAAAACGCAGACATCAAGCTAACTCTGGCTGCTGCAAGAGCTCATGGCCTGACTGTTGACCAAACACTGGACATCACACGGGTGGCTGCCAGTTCTAAGTCCTTAAGCATTTACTGATCCCCTTGTCAAGGACATGGGTCCTGTGGACGAGAAAACTTTCCAGGAAATAAAGATAGGCAGTGGACCTGAAGGAGCACCTAAAAGAGAAGGAGGGGATGGGTATGATCTCTTCTGAAATGCACCCAGAAAACCTTTGAAGCGGGACATAACTGCCCAGGCTGCTGTCCCCCACCCACCCACCCCCAATGGTACCCAAAGCCACACCAGACTCACTGCCATCCATTCAATTTCAACTCAGTGACTGTGAAATTACAAAAAGGAGAGTATGTGAAATGAACTTCAGTGAGCATTCAGCAGACCAACCAGCACCTGTCCTTCACCCATGATAATCTGCTTGGCTTTCTTCAGGCTTCCACTCTGGATATTCCAAGGAGAAAAGTCAAACAGAAACCTTCCGATAATAGTTGCTGTTGCCCGTGAGTGAGCCTCTGGCTCCTGGTGATCTGATGGGCAACAGAAGGCCACCGTGACCTCTCCCGTGCCATCCCCTGCTATGGCTACAGAATAGAATGCTGTGGTCCACAGGGTTTTCCCTGGCTAATTTGGATAATAGAATTATCATCCCAGCCTTAGAAGTAGATTGCCAGTGCATCTTACTCTGAATGCCCATGGACACCTGCTGAGCATCCCAGCAACGTGCAAGGTCAGTGGTGGGTGTGCCAGAAATGAACCTGCTGCACGCCAGATGAACAGTCTACCACTGAACGTGACTGCCTTTGGGAAAGAGTACCACCTGTAGTAATAGGTTCTTTTTGCTCTGCATTCCTCCACTTGTCCTCACAGAGCACATAGTAGACCCTAACTGTCATAGAACTTTGTCTGGAAGGCATAGACGTGATTGGAAAGAGGAGTATGGGTCACTTTGACTGGAGAAATACAAGTCCGTACACCTTCTGGTGCTGCTTTTGAAATAGATAAACCCCCAAAGAAAGAACTCATTTGCTGCCGCAGAGTCAACCCTGATGCACCTTCGCCCCCTGTGGGTCTCCAGAGACTCTAGCCATTCATGGGACTAGAAAGCCCAGACAACCTTCTGAGAAGTTGCTGGTGGGTCACAGCCCAAAACAGAACTGCAACACCCTCAGGGCTCCTTGTCTCCAAAACCCTACCCAAAGACACTTTGTTAATGTGCTTGCTAAAGAGTTCCCGATAACAACAACAACAACAACAACAACATAAGGTTTAGATGTAGCTCCCAAGGGGGGAAAGGTACTTCATTCTTCTTTAAATGTAATGGAGAGAATGACTACAATTAGAGAGAATGGTGCCAAATTAGGTTGTGGAAGAAAACTGACCCTCTATCAAGGTTCCTCAAACTTTTTAAACAGGGGGTCAGTTTACTGTCTCTCAGACCGTTAGAGGGTCGAACTATAGTTTTAAAAAAAACAACTACTAACAAATTCGCTGCTAAGCAGGACAGCAGCAATGGCAAATGCACCTGGGGGCTGGATAAATGTCTTCAGAGCCATATGTGGCCCGCGGGCCAAAGTTTGAGGACCCCTTCTCTAAACTCCAACTGGCCTCTGGTTTGATCTGTTTTCCTTCAGTTCCACAGTGCTCTGCACATGTGATGTTGATGCTGCCACTGGGTGCTGTCAAGTCCTTCCGACCACAGCAAATTTATTATCATTTAAATCCCCATTTTTGAAAAATGATGATGGCAACATATATACAATTTTGGGGTTATAATTGATTTATAGATTGTATGATATCTATAAGAGCTCCCATAAAATAATTTAAAATTTCAAAAAGCCCCCATCTAATACCAAGTGGTTTGACAATTGTGGAAATGTCCTCTGTGCCCCCAGAATACTCTCCAGAACTCACATGGGAAGGGCTCAAGACGCCTCTTGTGAATGTACCTCCAGAAACTGTTACATAGGAGTCACTCAGTTAGGTGTCTGTGGAGTCTCTTACTCCGTCCCTCCTGGTAGTCGCCACCTAGTTGTCCTCATTGGCTCTTCCTCTCAATTAAGCCAAGCACATGGCGTCTTAAAGCGCAGCCAGGTGGTCTCTGTGAGGCTCTGCGCAGAGACTGTGGCTCACTTTCCCAGTCCTGGATCTGCCATAGCTAACTAGGGGCATCCAGCCCCGGGTACCAATTAGAGTCATCTCTTCCCTCTTTCCGAGCACACTTAAAAAAATTAGAGCAGCACTTTTAAACCCTTATTCTAGTGCCCAAATTCTTTTTTACACAAAATCTTACACAGACCCCCAATTATATAAAATAACTAAGAGGAGGGTCTGAAGGCCCCAACCTGCATCTGAGCTGACTCCCAGCCCCCAGCCCAGGGGATTCCTGTGGTGGGAGAACCACAGGCCTCAGTTTCTTTAATCTCATTTCAGACTGACAGCCCTCAATTTTAAGTCTTTGACGAGTAACCTGCACCTGTTCTTGAACTGGACAGAATGAGCTCAAGGTTGATGTCGGACATAAATCAGAAGGGAGACGTGTCCCATTTGTACCCAGCCTCTCACACTGCAGTCGAGGCAAAAATCACTTTCCAGAGAGTTATCAACTGGTATCAGCCAGAGTCTCAGCAGCATGCCTGTGCAGCCAGAGGAAGAAGATAAGAGCCACAGAAAGTAAAGAGACTCTTATCCTGAAGAGTGTCCTGGGAGCATGAACCAATTAGGAAGACAGGAGAAACAGGAAATTAGCATGAGCGACCTGGGGCGGGACCCATGAACAGAGCATCAGTCAGGGAACCTAAACACCTGGATCTGAATTCCAGCCTGACCTTCAACAAGTCACACCTGGGCTTCTGTTTCCTCTGGGGTAAGTGCGATGAGATTTTTCCAGCCAGAAACGTCTGTGATTCTAAGAACGGGAGGTACTTACGAACATTGATAACAATGTTTTTAAAGTGTCAGTATTACTTTTTCTAATAACTTATGTTCACTGTCTCTACATAGTCCTCGACTGCAGGGTTATTACACAGCTGTGGTTACTGAGTGTGCCAAGAGCCTGACCCTCCTGTGATCTGAGTTTATAAACAAGGTAACTCTGGACAACAGCCCCAGAGGCCTTTGGGTGGTGATTAAAGCCACCTTGCTGTGGTAGGCATTTACCAAATGCAGGAAATTCAAATAGTATAATTGTCAAGACTTGCAAGAATCTAAGAAACTATTGCTTTCCGAGAGTCTATGAATCAAACAATCTATGCTTTCTGAGGCCCCATTCTGAGGTTTTTAAATTTAATATCCTGAACCACCCCCCCACTCACACCTCTACACACATACACACACACACAGTTTTTGTCATCTCCTCCAACCCAGAATGCACCTGAGGTTCAGAGTCTGAGACATTAAATACAGCGAACTTCTTGAATAAACCAGGGTGTGAAAAGCATGTGCTTCCCTAGGCCATAGGTAACCCCTACAAGAAAATCATTTGCTGCAAGAGGACAGTGAATGTAAATGCAGTATCTATAAGGAGGTTACAGATCTTAATACGGTCTTCACTCTGGAATCTGATGGGAGCGATGCACATTCAACTCCAAGCTGTGTTTAACTGTGCAACCTCAAAGTCTAATCAGGACTAGCTCTCAAAAAAAGGCCAATTCATTTCCATCAAGTAGATTCCAACTCACAGTGACTCCAGATGTGAGAGGCTAGAACTTGCCCACATGGTTTCATGGTTGAAATCTCTAGAAAAGCAAGATGCTAGGCCTTTCCTTTGCAATGCCATGTGGTGAGTCCAAATCACTAACCTGTGGGTTGCTAGCAGGACAACAGCAGAATCTGTAGACAAGTGGACAGAGTATGCGTTCATCTCAACAGACGCAAGGTTCTCTTGAATGTATTTGAATGCTTTCATGAACACTTAGCGAATACAGGTGCTGAAAGAAAGGACATGCTTAGCTTATGTAGTAGAAGCTTGCCAGTTGTTTGGGGGTACAAAAAAGATCTCATTTCAAATAAAAATGAAAGAATATTTATTAAGTCTTCAAAGACACAGATACATCATCTGGATGAGGGAGTTATAGGCAGTAACACAAGGTTAAAAAGGCATCCTAGGGTTTGTTGAAATAAAATGCCTTATAAAAGCATAGCGTGGACACATGGAAGGATGCATGAAAACAGAGAACTACAGGACTGGACACCATCAAAACCAGACTGACCTCCTCCCTGGAAGTGGGCATGGCAGAGAGTAGGTTGGGGGGAGGGGCCAGCATGCCACACCCCCATGGAGACAAGTGGGCAGGGAAGAAGAGGCAGAGAGCTGGTCTGGTCCCCACACTGACCCATGATGCTCAGAGGACTGTGCCCCTGTGGGGACCTAATGGGTCACAGAAAGGACTGGGCAAACAACAACAAGATATGTCACACTGTCTCCCTACTGAAGCAGACAGCAGCAGAGGACATTTCAGGGGTCACATGGTGAGGAAGCAATATGGTCTGACATCATGCCCCCGACCCCCCACCCCCCAAAAAAAACTGATCCGAATCAAGAAGGGAACACTCCTGGATGGACAGTTTGGAGGAGAGAACAACAGAATCAATGGTTTCTGGGGGACAAGAAGGCAGGGGGAGCAAAAAAGGGGCATGGACAGTTCAGGGATGGGGGAACAACAAGTGGTCTGTATTCAGTGTGAGGAGAGTGTGAGAGGCCTAGTAGGGCTTAAGCAAGGGTACTGTAATTGAGAGGAAGTACTGAAACTCAAATGAAGGCTGAACATGATAGTGGGACAGAAGGAAGGTAGAAGGAAAAAGAGGAACGAACTAGAAGGCAAAGGGTACTTGCAGAGGTCTAAACACAGGCATGTACATATGTAAATATAATTATTTATGATAAGGGTGAATAAATCTAAGTGCGCATATTAATAAGTTTAGTACTAAGGTAGCAGATGGGCCTTGGGCCCCCTCCCAGGTGCTCCTTCAACGCAAGAGCACATCGTTCTATGAATCTGGTATTCCATGATGCCTACTGACCCAATATGATCACTGACGTCAAATGTGTGCATAAGCAAATGTGGTGAAGAAAGATGATGGCACCCAGCTATCAAAGGATATAGCGTCTGGGGCCTTAAAAGGTTGAGGATAAACAAATGGCCATCTAGCTGGGAAGTAGCCAAGCACACACGGAAGAAGCACACCAGCCAGTGTGGTCATGAGGTATCAAAAGGATCAGATCTCATGCATCAAACAAACAAACAAAAAAAATCACTGTGTGCTCACCTTCCTGAGGTGGACCCTGAGGACATGTGGGGGCATGAGCAAGAGTGGTGAAGAAAGCTGATGGTGCCTGGCTACAAAACGATATAGCAAGATATAGCATCTGGGGTCTTAAAGGCTTGAAGATAAATAAAAGGCCATCTAGCTCAGATGCCACAAAGCCCACCATACAAGAAGCACACCAGCTTGTGCGATTATATGTTATTGAAAGAATCAGGCATCAAAGAAAAAAGTTATATCATTATGTGCCCATCCTCCCAGTATGGTCGCTGAAGACAAATGGGTACAGAGGCAAACAGAGTGGAGGAAACTGATGGTGCCCAGTTACCACATGATAAAGTATCTGGATTCTTAAAGACTTGAATTAAACAAGTAGCCATCTAGCACAGAAGCAGTAAAGCCCACATGGAAGAAGCGCATCAACCTGTGAATCACAAGGAGTCAAAGGGAGCGGATAACAAGCATCAAGGAATAAGAATCACATCACTACAAATGAAGGGAAGTTCAGAGTGGGGACCCAAGGCCATTTGTGGGCAATTGGACACCTCCTTACAGAAGAGTCTTGGGGAGGAGAAGGTTCAAGAGACAGGGTGCAATGAAGTAATGATGAAACACACAACTTTCCTCTAGTTCTTAAAGACTTCCTCCCCAAAACTATCAGGATACCAATTCTACCTTACAAATTCCACTGAAGTGGAAGAGGTACACTGATACAGAGGGGGACTGGAAATACAGGGAATACAGGACCGATGAACACAGGACCAGTAGTGAGAGTGTAGTTACTGGATGGGTGGAGGGACGGTGGGGTGGGGAAGGCAAGCCAATTACAAGGATCTACACATAACTTATCTCGAGGATGGACATTGGAGGGGTGGGAGAGGGGAGACGCAAGGCAGTGTAAGATAAGACAAAATAATAATAATTTATAAGTATTGAGGGGTGATGGGGATGGGGGCAGAGTGGGAGGATAAAGGGTGAAAAACTGATATCAAAGGCTCAAATGGAAAAGCAGATATTGGGAGAATGATGAGGGAAGCGGACTGCGAAGGTGCTTGGCACAGTCTATGTATATATGTATGTATTGTGATAAATGATGTAAGAACCCCCAATAAAATGGTTTTTTAAAAAAAAGGGGGGGCATGAGAGGGCAAAGGAAACCATCACAAAGGCATGATGGGTACCAAAGAGATACATCACAGTTACAGGTGGGACTACAGAAGCAGGAATGAGATCACGGTGGGAGCTTACACACAGCTAGATACACGGATTTATAAGATTGGTCCACAACCTTTAGACCAAGGTAGTTAGGGTGAAATTGGTAGGAAAAGACCCATGACTATGTGACCCTCCTCCCTTGTCATGGTATGGTGACCTCTGTCAAGGACACACCTTTAGAGAGACTCGCTACGTACGGGCTGGCTAGAGACCTGTGAAGGCAATCCACTTTCCAAGACCTTCTACCTGAAGGAAAGATTATCGACATCCTTGGTTAAGGATCAGAAAATATTAGATGGAGGCTTAACTTATGTCAGGACTCAGCACATGTATTTTGGCCTGGCCCTGTCATCGATAGCGTTTTGTGTGGGGAACAGAACAATTTTTCCCAAGTTGTATGCTCCAAATATATGTCAAACTTGGCTGCTTGCTACAAGTGGCAAATAACTATGCACTTGGAGGTCGACAGATATAGACCAAGGACTATTTTCCCTAAGGGTTATCAGTCATCTAGAGCATTCAGACTGGATAGCCTGTCCCACTCAAAGTAGGGCCCATGACCTTCTGATTAGGATAGTAGTTGTAGTAGACTACTTCCTGATAGGAGAGACAGGGAGGTCAAGCCCACCCATGGATGATCAAGGTTAGGCTGCCATCATGAATCTAGGATCTGCCTTTCTTATCACATGCATACCCCTACTTCCTGTTGTGATTATGCCTATTGTACATCCCCTTCCTGTGATGTGTGTGTGTGTGTGTGTGTGTGCTTGTTGTATAGCCCCTTCCTGTGACATGTGGTCAAGTAGATTTAAACCATGGTGAGCAATAAACTTCCTCTCTCCGAGGCTCTGCCCATGAGGTGAGTGGACCTGGCTACTGAGATCATGGCTGTCTAAGGGATGAGCATGCCACCATGAAATGCGTCCGATGCCATTATTTCTATCTCTCAGAATTTCTACGACTTTACTATGATCTTTACGTAGTATCACTGTACAAGTGTGCCTACCAGACCCGTGATGATGTGTTAGGGCCTGGTTCCTCTGATACTTTTGTAAACCCTGGGTACTCAGGATTTGAGCTCTAACACAAAGCTCCCAGGATGCAATGTGCCATCAGAAACCCTCCTGAAGACCTTGGTTCTGGTCTTAGCAGCGCCTCTCATGGCTGTGGCTTCTGACCTCCTCTGGCACTCCAGGTTTCTGATCTAGATTGACTGGGCCCTTCTGTCGTCACACAGGGTCCAGGCTCACAAAGACCTCTCTGTCTGTCTCTCTCTATCTCTGCCTCTCTCTCGCTCTCTCATTGTCCTAAAGTAGAACTTCTCTTTGAGGGGCCAAGGTTATAAATCTTTGCAGGAAGAAAAAGCTTCATCTTTCTCTCAGGGATTGTCTAGGGTGATCAAACTGCTGTCCAACTCATAACCCACTAGGCTGCCTAAGCCCCCAGGGTCTCTACAACAGCTCTGCTATTGCTATCTTGAAATTCTTCATCACTTTGTATTAGAAGTTATGTTTTGTAAGTGACGTCCATGACACAATGGAGAAAACATGTGAGCTTGGCTAGCTAGTCATGGTTAGATTTTGAAGTTGAAACCTAAATACAACTGAGAGAAACATGTGGGTTATCAGTTGCTGTAATTAGACTCCAGGGGGGAAAGGCCATTCAATGCAATAACCACTCCAAAGTCTTTAACTTGCTTCCAGACTAATGTTACCAACTTACATTCGCCAACTTCCTGGTCTGGCAGTGATGACATAGAGGGGAAAGCACTGTGGCTATACTCTGTATTAACAGGCTACTATGCCCCAGTGAACAAGTCCAGAAGAAATCATCACATGATCACCCCCCAACCTGCTTAACCCGTGTAGCACTGTAAATTTCACTGGTTTCCCAAAGAACCTACCCTTAGGATATGTAGAGTGGAGTCTAGCCTATTAATCTGGAGATAACCAATGAGGCCTCTGTGTGGGCATGGCTTTCTCCTGAGAATTCTGGGAAGTCTTGTGGCATTTCCCAATTGGGATAGAGAGACTTGATTCAATCTCTTGGAGTCAGTCTTCCAACAAGGCAAGATGGTGGCATGCTGATAGATCCTGAGTCCTGGAACCTGGAGGAGCCAGAGGAGAAGCCACGTGGGCTTACCCTGATGGAACCAGACCTCTAGGGCTGGAGAAGACACAGAGGGACCCCTACTAGTGCTGAGGTGCTTCTACCACCAATGGATACTGCTGATGGACCCTGAGCCCTGGAAACGAGGAGCCCTGCCAGCACCAGGATGCTTCTACTGCTTCAACTGCTGCTGGACACACAAGACTCTGCACCCACTGGCCTGTGATTGTCCTGGTATCATTGCATGTGCTTCATAAGTCAGATTTTATAAACTGGTATCAGACATATGGGCTAATATCAGACTTATGACCTTGGACTGAACTGGGTTTTGTTGCTTTCTCAATGTTCCATTCCTCCTATATATAAACCTCTCTTATATCCATATGCATGTTTATGAATTTGTTTCTCTAGTCTACCTGGACTAACACAGGATATAAGAGATGTTGTCATCAGATGTTGAAATATACATACATCTCAAGTATCTCTCATCATGTCATTCATTTGCATGCTCCTTCTTGATCATCTCTTTCTCTCTTTTGAGGCCTTTTCTCTTGGGAAAATATCCTGTTAGAACAAACGAGTTGGGGGGTGGGGAATGTGAAGCTGATACCAAGGGCTCAAATGGAAAGAAAATGCTTTGAAAAATGATGATGGTAATATATGTACAAATGCGCTTAACACAATGGATGGGTGGATGGATTGTGATAAGAGTTATATGAGCCCCAAGAAGATGATTTTAAATATAAATAAAAGAAAGAACAAACCACCATAGGTAATAGCTACACTTGCTCAACATGTGGAGAAAGGACAGTTACAATATGCAGGTATCCTGGAAAGAAAGAATTTTGGTCAAGAAAGCAAATGGCACCAGAAAGATTTCACTAGACCAATTCAGACAGTATTTGAAAGCAAGAAGTTACGTAAGTTATTTCCTATGAAGAACCATGACCCTGACCCGGTGCATATACAGAAATCTATTCGACTCATACTCCCCTCAATTCACTGTCGGGTATACATATAAAGTGACAAGCCCTTTTTCAGGAGCTTGACTTGACCACTCTGCTTCTAGCTTGCTCTTTGCTCAATCAGCTAAAGTAAGCCCTTTCTCTTTCCTTTTTATCTAATCTCGGTCTTTGTGTCTCAGATGCACCGAGTGAGACCTAGGATGGTAACAAGCATAAAAGTCCAGTCCCAACTCCACTTTTGGAGTTCCGTTTCTTACCTGATTCCTCTCTCTTTTTGTTCTCTCCATTTTCTTCCTTTTATGGAGAGCGCATGGAAGCAAATCTCTGTGTGTAATCTTGTGTTGTCCTCTACCTATCTGTCCAGAAGAGAATATTGTTGCCTGGGAGTTGCCTATCCTACTTCAGGTTGGTGACCATTCTCTCTGTTGCTCAGTTTTCACAGGACATTCATACTCTCTTAAAGCCGCAGCTCTTCATCAACTTCTGTGGCAGTCATACAGCTTATGTTAATTTTATGATTGAAATGTAGGGGTGGAGTCTAGCATGTTAATCTGGAGATAGCCATTAAGTAGTGAATGAGGCCTCTATGTGGGCATGGCTTTCTCCTGAGACTTCTGGGTAATCTCCCAATATTTCCCTCGTGAAGATGATAAGCTCTCTCCCAGTTGTTGAGAGTTAGTCTCAGAGACGATGAATCATGGACAAGACAAGATGGCAGTGTCCGAGAAGCTGGAGGAGGCGGTGGAAAGACCACACGGCTTTGCCCCTGATGGAGCCAGACCTCTGAAGCTGGGGCAACCACATGGAGACCTCTGCCAGTGATGAGTTGCTTCTGCTGTTGATGGACCCTGAGCCCTGGAAGTGAGGAGCCTTGTGAAGACCCCTGCCAGCGCCAGTATTCTGCACCCACTGACCTGTGACTTTTTGAGCCAGAAAGAGACTTTATAGACTGATTTTAGGCATATGGGCTAATATCAGACTTATGACTTTGAACTGGACTGAGTTCAATGTCCTGTTCCCCTTGTATAAAAACCTTTTCCTTATATCTATATGCATGTCTATGAAATTTGTTCCTCCAGTCTACCGGACTAACACAACTCCCAAGAAGGCAGTAGAACCCCCGTACTAGACCACATCTCTGCTTGACATAATTGGGTTTTGACATGAAATGTTGGGTACATTTTGCATTGGAACTGGAACAAAGCATCAGAATCTGACCTAACATGCATGATTTTTCTAAAGCAAATGTAGTTTGTGTTTTGGTCATTTAGAAGTAGTTGGCATTGTTAGTACACCTTGTTTAAACCTTTCATGGCTTTGTTCCAAACATTTTGCTATGATTTTCTTAATTTGTGTATGGAGCAGGGTCGAACCAGGCACCCCCCTGGACAGGGCAGTTCCCTGGACTGGACATCCCTTTGCACCACTTTTGTGTATGACTCACTAAGAAGGAGATGAACAACCCGGTGAACTTTGTGACCCCTTTCTCTGGTGTTTCACAGAGCTGATCTACCCAAAGAGCACAGTCCCTTCACAGAATTTATCTCTCAGGGCCTAGTCTGTACAGCCTCTTCCCTCAGTGTTCCAGGAAGTGGATCTATGTTCTCACAAACCATCTCCTGACTCAGACCCTGTAACTACAACATCAGAAAGCCTCATTCTCCTTATTGGTACATATGACCTTAGCTTAAGCCCTACACATGTCCAACTGCCTCACTGCCAGGCATACCTTCCCTGGCCTAACTCTTGGGTCTCAGAACCACCCAGGAGCTCAAGATGCTCCTGCCTCTTTCTCTGCTGTCCCTTCCCTTCCCCAAAGTCCTTCACTACCTCCAATAAAGCCTATCTATTTACTCTTCATCCCTAATTGAGTTCTTTCTCCTTCCTGAGGCTCCATCTCAACATCTCAGTTTGTGTGGCTTTTTGTACTATGTTTAGATTAAAAACATGAGTTCTAATAAGGAAATTTTTTAGAAGAATCATCATAATAAGGAACTGGTTAACCATGTTATCGGTATTGTTGATGATAATTTAATAAGCCCTTTTAGGGTAAGGAAACACCAACAGCAGACCACACTAGGAAGACTTTTTTTAAGAGAAAGTCAGCCAGGACCTAGTGAAAAAGGGCTAAGGGGGGAGGGGGGGACTCCTGAAAAGCAGCTACCATTTGATTTTATGGAAAAAATTCCCTTTCCAAAGAATGACTCTTTCCACATTCACGTCCACAGATCCAGTTCTTCATCAATGTCAAGGTATAGACCATATTATAGTTGTTAAAAACTTTTCTAATGTTGTGCTTCTTATTTAAACTACATTATTTAACTCTGAACTTATTTGCTTTGAAATTTCTGTGTAATGTTTTGTATCAAAAGGCAAGGTTAAAGTAAAAACTTGGTGATCGAGAACAGATCAATCCATTTTCAGTTATTTCTTAGGGCGGAAATTGATTCTGAACTTAACTGCATCACATTTTAATGCTCCTCGTAGAACAGTTTAGCATCGAGATCCAAGATTCTACTGTGGTTGATCAGATAGCAAGGACTATCTACCTCCGATTTGAGATGGAGATGGTATCAGAGCTTAAATTCTGAGCACCCCAGTTTGCAGAACACTACGAAAGACAGTGGCAGCCAAAAACTCATCTGCAGAGTCTCCACATAGCTTCAGCATTCATGAAATTTTTCTGATCATTTATTAAGTATGATTTTAATCTTGCTCTCCAGCAGAATAACTTGGAAAGTAGATTAAGCTTCACCCCCTCTAGCCAACCCAGGAGGGACAGTGTTTCTTAGGGTTTCTAGTCTGAGTGCATCCTTGACAGAGGTCACAATATTGGGGACAGTAGAGGGAGCTCACCTAGTCACGAGGAGTCCTGCCCTATCAGTCTTGCCCTGACTGTCTGGGATGGAAGACTGTGGACCGATTTTGTAAGCCATCCTATCTCACATAACAAATATGTCCCAATCATGCTACCATTCCCCTCCCTGTGGTCACCCTGTAACTGGGATGTGTTGGTCTGCCTCCATTCATGAATTTGTCATGGTTTCCTCTGTCCCATGCCTTGTTTGACTAGTGTTTCGATTGTGAATCCATGGAGGCCATTTTTACCTCTTGCTAATGATGCTCCTGATCTGGATGATTTTATGTCTGTGTCTTTGTCCCTTGTAAGAAATACTGGTTAAATATTCTCCTCAAATTACATTTGTACGCTAAGACAAGACATACAAGAGAATTTCATTAAGTTCATAGGAAATTTATATTTAAACTCCATTTCCCATGAACTTTCAGAGAAGCCTTATCACTATTTTTCACTGTACCCCATTTAGATGTTTAAATGTCTTATCATATGCCTGGATTATCTATAAAAAATAATGTAGATGCTTTTTTTAAAAAAAAAAACTGCCTGTTCCACATATTTTTGAAAGGCTAAACAAATAAATAACCTAGACCATCAACTACTTCCATGCAAACTACAAGCGGGGGGGGGGGGGGGGATACAATTCTGAAATTGCCCTATTAAGAAATATTATAAGTGCGCTATAATTTTTTTCACAGGAAAAATGCACAGAGCAGCATCATAGTGCCTGAGGGCCACCATCTTGTTTTCATCAAGAATCCTCTCAAGCTTCTGCTTCTCCTGGAGCTGACTCTGAGAGCCAGCCAGCCAGATGCTGCCTGGGCCCAGCCCATCCTCACGAGACCAAACCACAGCGTGGCCCCCACCCGGGGCCTCCTCCTTCCCAGCAGCAGGTTCTCAGGATCACACAGAAGAGAGGAAGGAGGTCACATGGGAGACACATGCCAGCAGGAGAGCTCCTTCCCAGCCACAGAATGTAAGGCACAGAGCTGAAGTGGTTTCCTCTTCCCCCATTCATGATCTTGTGTATTTAGCAACTCCCTGAGCTGACTTATCTGTGGACTTTTTATAGATAGAGTGAAGAACAGCACGAGGGCCAAAGAGGGCCTGCAGTGGCGGTGGTGCACATTCCCGAGGGATACACCCAAAGACACAGCCAGCTCGTGTTGGAGCTGCAGTTAGAATGCAGGGCTCATTGCTCTGACCCAAGTTCTCTCCCAAGGACAATTGTTTTCCAGTGTTGCCCTGCATGCTTTGCCCAAGACTAGTTTTTGTTCCAGAAATGATAACCGGGCAATTGTGTGCCCTCTATTTCCACGCCACAGCCCATGATATTTAGAAATAGAACACCCATCTCAGAATCAATCTCCAGGCTGAAAGCACACGGCGTGGTTGCTTTTTATTTCTTACATTAGATGGAAGAGTGTTGTAGAAACAGTTTTGTTGTCTGGAGGATGTTTTTCCATCTGAACGACATCTGGAGTCATATTTCTTTTCTATGGGGGCTGCCTGTTGAGCAGCCTCCCTGGTCTCTACCTACTACATGTTAGTAACACCCCACACCCAGATGTGATAGCAAAAATGTGCTGTCAAATGTCCTCTTGCGGAGATGGGGTGATCAATGAGGGAAAGAGCCACCAGATACTCTCATGGCACAAAGGACAGTTCACACCCACCAGTTTCTCAGAAAAGAACCTCTGGTTCCTGCAAAGATGTGCAACTCTGGAAATGTTAAAAAAGAGTTCTACTCTATTCTATATTGTCACTGCGAGTCAAGATCAACTTGATGGCAGTGGGTTGAAGTTTGTCAATAGAAAAAGTCTATTGACAGGAAGAAACACTAATCACAGTTGGACTTTTTCAAATAATGCGCAAAGTCGGGGAAGTCTGGCTGTTTTCATGGTCTGCTTCCACACACTGAGCCAACCTAAACTGTGACACTGACCGGATCCTGAGTCCCTCCTAAGGGTGGGCATAGGAGGAACAAGTCCCGTGATCTGGGAACCCATGATGGCTAGCATTCGAGGGATCTCAGCCTCCGGCACCGTGACACTGTGCATACCAGCCTTCCATCGCAAAATGGCTACGAGTTTCATACTCTGCAGTCAGAACGAGGTTCAGTTTGAGTGATTTGGAAGAAGTCCCTTTTCTGTGGGATTCTTTTTTTTTTAAGTAATAGTATTTTAAATCAAAATATGAACAACCTATGCACCCAACAACCTTCGCCCCTAGGTAACATGCAGTATCAGTTCGCCGTGATTGGTCTGAGTTCTGTAGCCTTGCTCTACATTACTGAGCTAGTTTTATGTGTCAACTTGGCTGTACCTCAGTGCCAACTAATCAATTTCTACGCGGTGCAATCCCACAGGTCAGAGAAAGCCTGCCCCTGTAAGTTCTCAGGGCTGTGCATCTCTACAAAAGTACAAAGTCTTACCTTTCTCCCCTCAAGTAGCTGGCAGTTATGAATGGCTGGGTTTTCCATTATCACCCCAGCATGGAGGCCACCCTGTCACCAGGGCTCCCTTCCTCTTGGCTAAGCTGCTACCTCAAACAAATTGCCCACATAGGGTTTCTGAGAGAGTGTCTTTTTATGAACAGCCTCCTTTTTCACCCTCAGAGTGTTCAGTGGATTTTAACAGCTGATATTGCTGTTCTCAGGTCAATGCCTAATCGACAGCAGCACCAGAGGATGAGTAATTTAGTGAAACATTCATCCACATGTTGCTACATCTAGCAAACATGGTTGGTATCTACTATCCATTGAGCATAAGCAAAGGAGGTTACCCTGTGCAATGGATGGGTTTCATTCAGTCAGCTGGTGCCTTAGGAGAGTGGTAAACTGTGTTAGTCTGGGCAAACTAGAGAAACAAATACATAGACTCACATATGGATATAGGGGATTGGTTTATATACAAAAGGAATGGACCATTGAGAAAGCATCCCAACCCAGTCCAGTTCAAAGTCATAAGTCCGATATTAGCTCATATGTAAGATACCAGTCTATAATGTCTCCTTTTGACTCACAAAGTCAC
Organism: Nesogale talazaci; assembly: GCA_004026705.1. Taxonomy (NCBI): domain Eukaryota; kingdom Metazoa; phylum Chordata; class Mammalia; order Afrosoricida; family Tenrecidae; genus Nesogale; species Nesogale talazaci. Next base: position 145,853 of record PVJH01001877.1, on the reverse strand, counting down.
AGGCCAGTGGGTGCAAAGTCCAGGCAAACCCTCATGGCTCCTCGCTTCCCGGGCTCAGGGTTCATCAACAGCATCCAGTGGTGGGAGAAGCAACTCAGTGCTGACAGGGGTCTCCAGGTGGCCTCTCCAACTTCAGAGGTCTGGTTCTATCAGGGTAAGATAGATGTGGCTTCTCCGGCTCCTCCAGCTCCTCAGACACTGCCATCTTGTCTTGACCGTAGTTTCTTGTCTCTGAGACTAACTCCCAACAACTGGGAGATGGCTTCTCATCTCCACGAGGGAAATATAGCAAGATTTCCCAAAAGTCTCAGGAGAAAGCCATGCCCACATGGAGGCCTCATTGGCTACTCAATGGTTATTTCCAGATTAACAGGATAGACTCCACCCCTACATCTCAATCATGAAATTAACATAAGCATATGACTACCACATCAGCAAACAACATATACCCACAAATATGAACAACATGTTGTGAGTATGTGTTGTTCATCTCACGAGTAAGATGCAGTTCTTTCGATGTGAATGTGTGGCTATGAAGTAACATTGAAAACATTTAAAGGTTACTATTTCAGATCATTGAGATTTCATTTGTTTGGAAAAACATACTTAAGGCTCTGGAATGATTTTAAAGTTGTTAGGGGGGACAGGCTTGGCTCTTTGGGCCCAAGAGTTTGCCGACCTCTGCCTTAATAGCATAACTGAGGTGTCCAATAGAAAAAGAAACTGTTCAACAAGAGCACATCTGAACCAAAGGCATGGACTTCCTCTGCTGAGAACCTCCTGAACTCAGAAGAATGAACCCAGAGAAGATTGTGATAGTAGCAGTTGACCTGCCTGACCCTCGGGTTAAGAACAGAATCACTTCTAGATGGAGCTCAAAGAGTTGTAGCACTTGTTGGTGGAGGATAGGAGGGGTCCGAATGTGGCCTGGGGAGTGGCTGCATACCTTTCCCCACCCCAGCCATGGGCAGGGAATACTCAGTAGTGCAGCAACAGAAAGCCATGGGGACCCAGGAAAAGTGGCAGGAGCTGACACTAGAGCACTAGAATTGCACAGTGACAGAGGCCAGGGAATGTTTTGCAGCGGTCACCCAACCAGCAGTGAGGGTCAGCAACAGAGGAGAAACCTTGAGACTCGTGTGGAGCTTTCAGGAAACATCGAGGTTGCCAGAGGCAACAGAAACATGAGTACAAATAGCCTGAAGACTGGGACCCCCACCCCACTCCAGAGACATAAGAAGGCTATGGGTCATTCATGGAAGGATAAGCAGTATACCTTTGGAAATCTATTTTATTGTCTGATGTTTGCTTACCAAAAATAATAATAACTTTCACTTTCCCAACACTGTATAAGTGTCTCACATGCCTGGGTCTGTCATGGATTTAAGAATTGGTGCCAGTGGGTCTTAGAATAGGTGATGCCAGTTGTGTTAGTCCACATAGAAGAGAGAAACAAATTCATAGATATGCATGTGGGTATAAGGGAAAGGTTTATGTACAAGAGGAATGGAACATTAAGAAATCAACCCAACCCAGTCCAGTCCAAAGTCATACATCCAATATTTGCCCAAATATTCAATACCAGTCTATAAAGTCTCCTCCCGACTCACAAAGCACGTGCAGTAGAGGTGTCCTGGCACTGGCAGGGGTGTCCCCATGGCTCCTCATTTCCAGGGTTCAGGGTCCTTCAGCAGTATCCATTGGTGATAGAAACATCTCAGCACTGGCAGGGATCTCTCTGTGACTTTCCAGCTTCAGAGGTCTAGTTCCATTAGAGTGAGGCCGTGTGGCTTCTCCTCCAGTTCCTCCAGTTCCTTGGGATGCTGCCATCTTGTCTTGTAAGTCCAGCAACTCCCAACAACTGGGAAAAAATGATCTCTCATCTCCACGAGGGAAATACCGTGAGACTTCCCAGAATTCTCTGGAGAAAGCCATGCCCACACAGAAGCCTCATTGACTACTCAATGACTATCTCCAGATTGACAGGCCAGACTCCACCCCTACATCCCAATCATGAAATTGACATAGGTACATGACCACCACACCAGTTGGTATGTATGTCTCATTCCTAGCAGTTTAATGGATTTATGGAAGTTTCCAGAACACAACAAAACTATGTATAATTCCAAAATGTTGTCAGCTTTCTATATCTTATGTCAGTACCTTGGGTGAGGATTTTAAGTTCTGCTACTTAGGCATAATCAACGTCAGACAGACTTCAAGTTAGTGACTTGTTTAAAATCTTCAATGGTTTAAAATCATTTATATGTTTACCTGAGGTATGAGACTTCTACCTGAGATCTTGAGAGAAGTTTCTGCAAAGTAGGGGTAAGGTTACCACACAGAGTCTGTGTGGTAATGAGGTCATCATGTGGGTTCCTCAGAGAAAAGGGAAAGAAAGAGAGACTGGTTTGGATTTTGAGAGTCATATAGTTGTGTAAGTCCAGATTGATTAGAGAAATAAATTCATTGACATTCATAAGTGTGTAAGAGAGAACTTTTTATCAAAGGGCAGTTGTATATTAAGAAACATCCCAGTTCAGTCCAGATCAAGTCCATAAGTCTGGGCTTTACCCAGGTGTCCAATACTAGTTCATAAATTCCTTTTTAGACTAAAGCAGCCTTGCGATGCTGCTGAATTCAGGAAGATCACAGACCCATGGGTGGAAAGTCTTGGGGATCCAGTGGTGGTGGAAGCATCTCCAGGGCTTTGGCTCCATCAGCGTATCTTCATGTAGTTTGTCACCAGGGATAGAAAGCTGAGAGAATCTGTGTGTCTCCTGCCTCCAGAGAGGAAGCCTGGAGTTCCCAGACTCCTCAGGAGATGGTCATGCTGACAAAGAGGCATTATTGGCTATGATCTTATTTTTGTCCTTTGCAATTTGACAGGCTATTAGGTAACTCCCACAATAATCATGTGAGATGGGGACAGCAGCAGGATTATAGCAAGTCTGTCTAGAACTAGAAAAGTATTAGACATTCTCAGTGAATTGTAAAGTTGTCTGAACTGTGTGGGGGTATATAGAGAGATTGTGTAGATGAGTCTGAACTAAATCAGAAGTAGTTGAGGTTAATTTGGCGGCAGGACCAACTGTCCTCACACAAAAAGGAAATGCCTGAGCCACCGCGTCTACTAAAATACTCAAGAGGCCTTTAACTTCCCTTATATTTGGGGGTGGAGATCCCTAAGTCATGTCCTTCCTTTTCATGTATAAATAGATAAAAGGATAATGATTCCAAAATAATGAGCCCAAAATGGGAGAAAAGGATCGAGACTATTTTGGGTTCAGAAATGCAGGCACACAGGTGAGTACCAATTAAAGAGTTCAGGGACAACTTTTAGTTCTGGTATACAGAGACAGGCAAATAAAGGACATTTAGGATTTCAGTTTCAGTAATAGTCAAGTAATCTGAGAATTTGCTTTTGGTCTCAGGGAGATGGAAATTAATGAGGCTGTTAATGCATTTAGAGACTAAGATGGTAGGGCATCTGGGAGTTACATAATTATACTGTGTCTCTGGAGACAGGCAAGAGTTTGGAGTAAATATTGAATGTCCATTAGCAAGTTATGAAAATCAGGTGAGTTAAGAAGATGTTTGGACCCAGCACAAAGCTTCAGAAGAAAGTTATAGCTTTCAGATTTGTAACAAGGATCTAAGAAAATTTTTAAGGGCCTCAGCAAATCTTTGAAGCATGATCATGTATATTTATTATTAATTTTTTCACATGTACTACATTGGATTCTCTAGCGAAGCAAAATCAGTGATGTCCATCTGTTGAAAGAAATTTATTTTGAGAAATGACTTACGTATTTATAGAAGCAGGTAGATCGCATCTGATTCAAGTCCATAGACTTAGCTGAAGGCTTCTGCGGACTTGTGCAGGTGTCAGAGCTGACAAACACAAAATAGGAAGACAGCGTGGTTGATATAGAGCAAAGTGGATCTGAGGGTAACAGTCTGCTGATGGTTTTTGGATTGGGCACCCAACACAATAGAAAATCAATAAAACAGATACAGAAGGCTAAGGAGCAAGAGAAAGCGCCGTTCAGCTGAAGGTCTCCCTTATGCAAAAGGCTACATCCCCAAGGAGGTGTCATCAGTCTGCTTTTAAAAGATATGATACATCTGGATTATATAAAATCTATTCAGCACACCTTGTAAAAGAAAAAGATGTTATGGGTCAGAGTAAAGTGGTACACTGAAAACAAAGAATAATTCAAAGACTGTGAATTATTCGATATGACAGGGGTCAAAATAGCATTGAGTGTCTTAGGTTTCTCAAAAACAAAAACAACACAACAAACAGCAATCAGAATCAATGACAGAGATCACAAAAACTTTTATTAAACAACGCCTCCCTCCCCACCCCCACTCCCCCCAAAAAGTGAAACTATTGTTTTGGGAACAAAATGAATCCAAAGAAATCATACCAAGGTTATGGGACAAGGTTTCCAAGAAAGTTGTCACTGGAAAATTTCCCAAAAAAATGAGCAGATCCTGACAGAAAAAGAAAATTCTTGGTGTAACTCTCCAGGTCTTTTTCTGCACCAATTTAGCTTTCAATTTACTTAAATTTTCTTCACAAACAGAACAAAAAACTTCTTCATAATAAACCTCTATGATCATCCTGTGTCCATGGAGAAAATCTATCAAAAACAATTCCAATGCAGTCTCCCAACACAATCAACATTAACTTCTGTATAACTACCATGTGCTAACTGATTGCACCGCTGAAGCTCCATCATTAACTTCTAAGCTGACTTTTCGGACTTACATTTAATTGACCCAGCAGATACCCTTGGGAGATATTGTTTGACCTTCCTGGGTGAGCTCCAGGTAGTATGATAGAGGCCAGACCAAATATAGGGATACATATGGTAGCCAACTATAAAGGAGGGGTGGATTAAGGGAAAAAGAAATGGGTAGCAGGGAAACAGGTCACAAACCCAGCCAAGGGGTGGGTATTGTTTATGTCTCCACAGGGAAAGTGGGGCCAGATTTCAATCCGATGCTACAAGATGTGAATGCAACATAACGTCATGAAATAGGGAACCAGTAGAGAGGTCTGAGGGGCTGGACCCAATCCCAACTATATAGACAGCTACCCCTCCCCCCAGAAGAATTTATTTCACAGGACAGCACTGAACCTGCAACTCAGCGAGAGGGACCTGTCTGATCAGAGCACATGGAAGCAAATGAAGTGGGAGGAAGAGGGAGTGGAGCACATCCTGGTCCACCAAGCCTTGAAGATGATATCCTCACTCAGAGAAGCCAATGCCAAGAGATGACCATATGGTTGGCCCCACTATGAGACACACCATCCTTCACTGATCCATAGACCTACAGGGAACAACACTGGAGACACAGTGTGAGAACTGCACACCAGATCTGACCCCAGCACCACACCAAGACAAAACACTAAGCAAGTGCAACAGAGCAGCAAGGAGAGACAAGCAAGGAAGTCCTCAGGGAGTATCAAAAATAGACTTTGGGCCAAACGCATGACACCCGATCAGAATGGACCAGAAAACACTCCTAAAGGCCAATAAACAGTCTCTGAACTATTTACGGGCTTTTTTTTTTTTTTTGTAATTGGTTTTTTGTTGCTGTTTTGTTTGCTTTTATTTCTTTGTTTTGCTCTGTCCTGTTTTTGTGCATTTTAGTATTTCCCCAGGCCTATCTAGATAAGATAGGCTGGATAAACATCCTGAAGGAGAAAACAAGGACAAACAGTTCCAGCAAGACATGGGAGAGGGTGAAGAGGGAGAAAGAAAGCAGTGTTAATGAACCCAGGGACAAGGGAACAACAAGTGATCAAAAACTGGTGGTGAGGAGGATTTAGGAGGCCAACTTGGACTTGATGAAGGGTAATGTATGTGAGGAATTACTTAAACTCAAATGAAGGCTGAGCATGATAATGGGATAAGAGAAAAGTAAAAGGAAATAGAGGAAAGAACTAGAAGATCTTTATAGAAATCTAGATAATGGCATGTGCATATGTAAATATATTTATATATGAGGATGGGGAAATAGATCTATGTGCATATATTTATAGACATAGTATTAAGGTAACAAATGGACATTGGGTCTCCACTTGCTTCCTCAATGCAAGAATACTTTGTTCTATTAAATTGGTATTCCATGATGTTCACCTTCCCAACATGATCACTAAAGACAGTGGGTGCATAAGTAAATGTGGTAAAGAAAAGCAATGGTGCCCAGCTATCAAAAGTTATAGCATCTGGGGTCTTAAGGTCTTGAATATAAACAAGCAACCATATATCTGAGAAACAACAAAGTCCACATGAAAGAAGCATACCAGCCTGTATGATCACAAGGCCTCAAAGGAATCAAGTATCGGACATTAAAGAACAAAAAAATCATATCATTGTGAATGAGAGGGAGTGAAGATTGAGGACCCAAAGCCCATCTATAGGCAACTGAACATCCCCTTACAGAAGGGTTGTGGAGAGAAAAGTAGAAATGATGGAACATTCAACTTTCCTTTAGATCTTCAATGCTTCCTTCCCCCCCACACACATACACCCCATCATGATCCCAATTCTACCTTACAAATCCAGCTAGACCAGAGGATGTGCAGTGGTACAGATTGGAACTTGAAACACAGAAAATCCAGAACAGATGATTCCTTCAGGACCAGTGGTGAGAGTGCCCATGCTGGGAGGGTGGAAGGAAGGTGGGGTACAAAGGGGGAACCAATTATAAGGCTCTACATATATCCCCTTCTCTGGGGGACTGATAACAGAAAGCAGGGTGAAGAGAGATGTTGAACAGTGTAAGATATGACAAAATAATAAGTTATAAAATCAAAGGTTCGTGAAGGACAAGGGCATAGGGAGGGAAAGGAAAAAATGAGGAGCTGATACCAAGGACTCAAGTAGAAAACACATGTTTTGAGAATGATGATGGCAACAGATATACAAATGTGCTTGGCACAATGGATATGTGCATGGATTGTGCTGAGTTGTACGAGCCCCCAATAAAATTATACATCATGGTTGCATTACGCTTGTCTCAGTCTTGTTAGAGTGCCTTCAAAAATTTGTGCATTCCAAACAGTATCTTTTTGAAACAATTATTTTATTGGGGGCTCATACATGTATAAGCTGTAATAGTAGTAGCAATAATTTTTTGCTCCCCCTATATATACATAAGTCAGGGGACAGACTGGGGACTCCTGAGGGTTACATCTTAAAACTAGTGGGTCAATATCCTCTACCATTAAGCTTCTTTAAGTGTAGTGATAGCATGACAGTAGCTAGACTTGCATGTGAAGAGTCACCTGCCAAGGACGTCTTGGAAAGTGTTTGGTTTCAGGGAATCTTAGAGATATCTTGGGGGTGGTACAGAAATCCTTTCTACTCGAAGAGACTTAGCTTCTCTGATTTGACTTCAATAAATGAACAGCTCAAAGGGAGTTGGGTACTTTCATTAATGTGGTTTGCATTGAGGACTTAAGAAGGGTTTGGAAGAAAAGGCAAGAACATGTATATTTGGAAAGTTGGTGTGTTAGTCTGGGTAAACAAGAGAAGCAAAATTAATAAACACACATTATGTATATTAGGAAGAGGCTACTCTACAAGAGCAACTGAATATTGAGAAAAACATCCCAACCCAGTCCAGTACAAGGTCATAAGTCCATTAGCTCATATGTCCAATACAAATCTACAGCTCCTCTTCAGACTCATGAAACACATGCAATGACACCAAATGCAGAACAACCACAAGCCAGCGAATAGAAAATCTTCGAATCGTGGTGTTATAAGCATCTCACCACTGGCAGGAGTCTCCACATGGCTTCTCTAGGTCCAGGTTTATGGCTGTAGCTGGGTGGGTCCATGAGGCTTCTCCTCAGGAACGCCTCACAGGGAGCCAGACTTGTCAGTCGAGGGTCTCCAAGGGAGTGAGAGAGTGTCTTCTGCTTCCAAGAAGGAAGTAACAGATCTCCCAGAATTCTCAGAGGAGAAAGCCATGCTCACCCAGAGATCTCATTAGCTATCTCCAGATTGACAGACTAGACTCTATCCCTACACCTTTTTTAAAAAAAATCACTTTATTGGGAGCTTCTACAACTCTTATCACAATCCACACATACATCCATTGCGTCAGGCACTTTTGTGTATTTGTTTCCCTCATCATTCTCCAAACACTTGCTTTCCACTTGAGTCCCTGGTATCCACTCCTCATTTTACACCCTTCCTCCTTAATACCCCCTCCCCCATGAACCCCTCAAAATTTACAAATTATTTTTACTTTGTCATATCTTACACCATCCAATATCTCCCCTCATTTACTTCTCTGCTTTCTGTCCCCTAGGAAGGAGGCCATATGTAGATCCTTGCAATCTGCTCTCCCTTTCTTCCCATCTTTGATCCTCCCTCTCATTATCACCTTTCTCACCACCAATTCTAAGAGGATCTTCTGGCCTGGATTCTCTGTGTTTCCAGTTTCTATCTGTACCAGTGTACATCCTTCTGTACAGCCGGATTTGTAAGGTAGTACAAGGATCATGATAGTGAGATGGGGAGAAAGTATTCAAGAACTAGAGGAACATTGTATGTTTCATCATTGCTGCACTGCTGCACCCTGCCTGCCTCATCCCCTCCTCAGAGTTTCTGTGAGGAAATGTCCTGTTTCCCACAGATGGGATTTGGGTCCTCATTCTGCACTCCCCCTTATTCACAGTGATATGTTTTTTTTGTTCTTTGATGCCTGATAGTTGATCCCCTCAATACCTCGTAATCACCCAGACAGCTGTGTTTCTCCCTCATTGTTTCTCAGCTAGATGGGCTTTTTTTTTTTTCTTCAAGGTTTTATGACCCCAGGTGCTATACCTTTTGGTAGCCAGGCACCATCAGATTTCTTCGCCACTTATGTTTATGCACCTGCTTTGTCTATAGTGATCATGTTGGGACAGTCTCCCACCCCTACGCTCTTAATCCTCAAATTGACACCAGATTAGGTGACTGCCACAGTTGGGTAGTCAGTGAGAACCACTAAAGAGAAAAGTTGTGTAGGTACAGTCAGAAACTTCAAGGGTGAGTTCCTTGGGAGAATGCAGGACAAAAAACGAAAGAGTAAATCAGTTAGTTCCCAGCAGGCTTACTTAAATAATGAATCCGAGCAGAGAAAGTTGTGCAGAATGAGAGGTCTTAATGAGACAGAAAAATGTTTAGATGAAAGGAATTCCTGTAGTTGATTATCATATCCCACCAAAAGTATGGTGGTTTAGAAGGGTCAGAACAATGCTGGTTCCTATGAAGCAGAAGTTAAAGATGTCCCAAATGTCTCCTTTTCCCAAACTGCTGTATCTCAGATACCAACTATTTCTCCTTGCCTCAGGACTCTTTTCTCTTGGGTCTCATAATTTTCTGAACATTTTGTAGAACTCATGGACCATCAAGGATGGCTCGCAATGTTGTGAAAATGGCAAGTCCCATATCTATGGTCAGACCTCAGTTGGAAGGATTCTTTTCATTGATTTGGTTGTTTCTCACTCTCTCTCCGACATTGAGTCAATACTGTCTCGTAGTGACCTGTGGGTTTCTGAGGCTGTAACTCTCCTTATGGGAGAAGGCCATGCCTTTCTCTGGTGGAATGGCTGGTAATTTTGAACTCAAAGATTGAAGCCCAAGGTTTAAAAGCTGGTGAATCATGCCTGCTAGTTGGCTGTTATCAAATGACCCAAGGAACCCAAAATCAGCAAGCCAGACAGCAGGCTACTGATTCATGGGGCAAAGGAAGCTGGTGAATTAGGTCATACAATAGGTTGCTGGTTGCAGGGTGGTCAGAGAAATAATTCACAGAGTTATGGATCCTGGAATGTCCACATCCCATAGGTCTAATGTCAGTCTGGGGGGGTCTCTCCAGACCTACATGGATTCATGTGATGAACCCAAACTGGTAGATTGACGGCTTGCTCAGAAGGCCTCAGAAGATGGAGAATCAGGTGATAAAGCTCACTCAAATCCGAATATCAGACAAAGACAAGTTATGGGACTCATAGCAAGAGAGAGCATTTTGCCAGCACATTCCTGTATACTGTACACAGAACACGCCCTCAAGGAAACTAAAGGTGGTGGTTTGAGTCACTTTCTAGGAAGAGAGAGACCCAAGATATACCCCTCCCTAAACCTATGTAACAGACTTCATTTTCAAATGGGCCCATAGCTGCAGGCATGGATTTAGGTATGGAGAGCCTAGGATTTACAACACATTACAAAAAAGAAGACTACAGCAATAGTTCACTACCTTGTGCCAATTAGGAATATAGTTGGATATCTACTCATGGAGGTTATCATTTCTTCTTGCATGTTAGTTGGACGGTCATAGAGAAGAGAGGTTTGGGAGCTCTTGTGGTCCTTTACAAGTTAAGATTAGGGATTCCCAAGTCAATGTCCATTTTATTTATAATATTTGCAAGTATCTACATCTATGGGGATTTTGAAGGAAGCAGATAACCCTGGCTTGTTTCTTGTTTAAGCGATCAAGCTGTGAATTTAAAGTGTATACATTTGATCTGTTCTGCAAAGGAGAACTCATGGTGGTGTAATTCATTTATGTACTTCAAATCAAAAACCACTCCATGAATTTACAGTATATTTGGGGGCAACATTTCTAATTTCTAAATAAGGAGCTGGTAGCTAAGACAGGAGTGGATGGCCACAGGGAGATTGCAGTCCTTCCAAATATTTTCTGATAATTAGAGATGGAGTCTTTTCTTTGTTGCCTGAAATACCGCATCTATGATCAATCCATTTGGAGGGGAAGACAGTGGGAATGGATTCTAGAAACCACTCACCTGTACTTGACAAGTGGTCCATGTGGTCTTTGTCAACTAAAAAATTACAGGGCTCACTAACAGCTACACAAGTTGATACAGATCAGGGACCCAGAAGAATATGCTCCCATAATCAGCCCAAATTGATCCCTAAATTCTTCCCTACTCTCAAGGGGTCTTAACTCTACCAAAATTACTACTGTGGAGTCAATATTGACCACATACCCAAACCCAAACTTACAGTCATCAAGTTAATTGCTACTCATAGTGACCCAGTAGGACAATATAGCACTGCTCTGCAAGTTTTTGAGATGGTAACTTTTTAGGGGAGTGCATAAGCTCTGTCTATCTCCTGAGGAGTGGCTGGTGGCTTCAAACAACCGATCATGTTTTTAACCATCAACGTATAATCGTTATCCCCCAACTACCCCCCTAAACTTTTCAATCCTGCTACGTCTTACTTTTTCTGAAAAGCTGATGGGGTCTAGCCACCAACGTTTTTGTTAGTTGTTGAGAGGTTACCCACGGGGCCATCAGAACACTCTTTGGGCTCCAGAAAGTCCTTAACAATAGCATGTAACTCCGAGTGAGTATGTTCAGGTGAGAAAGAGCTAGTAACAGAGTAAGGCTGTGGAGTTGAGGGCAGGAGAGTTTTATGGGGCAGGGTTGGTGGGGGAGGGGTGCGGGTTGGGAGGCGAAAAGATGAAAAGCTGATGTCAAGGGCTCAGATGGCAAAACAAATGGTTCAAGAGTGACGAGGGCAGCATGTATGCGACGGTGCTTGGCACAGTATATATATATTTTATATAAATTATATAACCACATATATATATGGATTGTGATAAATGATGTGTGAGCCCCCAATACAATGATTTCAAGATAAAAAATGAAATAAGATAAAAGCAAAAAAGAGGAGGAGCAGGGAACACCACAGGGAAACAGAATCTGCAGGCTAAGGAGGGATTTTGTGGGGAAATGGCTTGGAGCCTCTGCAGCATGCAGAGGGCTCTGGGTCAGGAAAGAATTGTGAAGCATTTTGTTCGGGATGGTAGTCCTTAGGAGTTGTCAAGTTTGAAAGAGATCAGCGATATTTTTCTCATTTTACAGCTTCTTTTCTTCTCTTTTCTTTCCCCCCCCCCCCCCCAGCTTCTTTTACCAAGCAAGATGAACTGACTAGGAATGAAAAGAGATCTTCGAGCTCCAAGACTAGAGATGATCAAATTTAGGAAGATTCTCTGAGTGCCAAAAGGACCCCTGGAGTTTATCCAAAATAATCAATCCTTGTTTTCGCTAAAGTCCTACCCTTTTTGAGGCAATGACACCATGATTTGAAATATATCATTGGATGGAGGGGCAGGGGAGGCAGGGTTTGAAAGGAGTTCAGATGAGTCATAACAGTTCCCATTGTACAAGAAAGCGCACTGATGTTGCATTGATGCAATGGTTAGGTATTCAGCTGTGAATGCAAACGTTGGTGGGTCAAACCTATGAGTCACTCTACGCGTAACAGTGAGGCAGTCTGATTTTGTAAAAAGAAAAAAATCTATAAAGCCTTGGAAAACCCTACAGCTTTCTTCTGTCTGATGGGCCCGTCTGTGTTGGATTTCATTCAACAGCAGTGGGATAGGGGTTGCATCACGTTTGAGCAAACCAAAAGAGCACTTAGCAAAGAGTCAGAGTTAAATCCCTACAATGCTACATGACCAGGCATCTGGAGCAGAGGGCCAGTAGCTAGATTCTACATGGGACCCCTGTGTGCCACTTGGGAAAGCAGCACCCTGGCTTGAGAGGCCTCAGCACATAGGGGAGAAGATGGGGATGTGGAGTGGGCTTTTGATCCCATGGAAGACCAAGCCTCAGAACAACTAAGAATATTAATGTTAGCCAGTCTATTGTAGTAGCAGTGGAGGAGCCCTGGCTACACGGCTAGCAGCAAGGTCAGCAGTTCGAAGCCACCAACCACTCCACAGGAGCAAGAACGGGGCTTTACAAAGAGTAACAATCTCAGAAACTCACTCTGTGGTCATTATGAGTTGGCATCGACTCAATGGCCGTGTGTTTGGGTTGTGTGAGGATTATTGTATGGAAATAACATCTTTTGTGGTTGTTTTGAAGGAGGGCATCACTGCCTCTGGTCATCTTTTGTGGTTTGGGTTAGAATTTTTTAGGGAAAAGTGAGCAAGCATTTAGGAAGAAATGCCCAAACCAGCAAATGAAAAGCCCCTGGTTCGCCATGGTCCAATCCACAGCCAGCCACAGAAATGGCACAGGAATTGGGCAGCATTCTGTTTCGTCGTACACAACATTGCCCAGTCAGGAGTCGGCTTGTTGGCAGCTGGCACAGGTGGGTGATTTTAGAGTGGGACTTACTGCTATCATCAAGATGGAATCTGCCAGTGGACCGATGTCTGACTAGTTTACAGGATCAACCGTTATGAGAGAGAGCACAGAGATTTGGGATTTTGTACATGGCCACATCACAGGAAACAAGATGACCTCATTCTGTCTTATTATGCCATGTGGAGAAGAGAGAGAGTTCTTTCCAGGAAGCTGTTTCTTGGAAGACAAAAGGGTGGGAGGATTCACCTGTGCTATTTTCTGGGAGCTTAGAGCGAAGGAAAAGGTCACCGTTGTCCTAAAGAGGTCCTGTGTCTGCTCTGCTCCCCACCCAAACTCTGCTGCCTGCTGGGGAAACAGGTAGACGAGGAGAAGCCCACAGGAGGGAAGCCACTGGCTAAAGAGTCCATCAAGTGGTGAGGGTGGTTACTGCCTTGCAAATGTGGGAATGTAATGAAAGCCACTGGATTATGTACTTAAAAGTAGTTAAACTGGTGCTGAGCCCCAGTGGCGTAGTGGTTGTGCGCAGGACTGCGATCCACTGGGTTAGACAAATCCAGCAGCAACTCTCCAGGAGCAAACCTGGGCCTCCTATTTCCACCACCAGAGGGCAGTGGTGCACCCCAAAAAAAGTTAAACTGGCCAATTTTAATATATATGCATATACGTGTGTGTGTGTGTGTGTATTCAGAAAATCATAGAAGAAGAAAAAAAGCCCATAGGAGCAAAAAACCCCATTTCGAGGCTGGTCTTGATGTGTGGGACAAGGGGAGGGAGAGACTAGAGCAGTCCTGCAGCAGGAGCCCTGGCTTTGTAAGAGAGGTGCTCTTAAACCATAACCGGGGGGCATGGAACTTCAGAGGCATTCCAGTGAGAGGAAACTTTTTCTCACTACAAATCATACTCGGTGTTCACTTCCCTCCTCCATCCCTCAACTCTTCACAAGCCCTGAAGAAGACTTTGATCAATGTCCATGTGACCCTTCAAGATCTCAGCGTCTGACTTGGTTCTTTCTGAGACTGGCCAAGGATGCGCAGTGGGTTTCTGAGTCATGCTGCCAACGTCTTCCTAGGATGAAAGAGGAGGCTGTCTGCGCCTGCTCCATCTCAAAAACCCACCGTGACCATTCTACGGTCCTGTAAGGTTTCTGCGAGTCTGTGTAGACCCATGGCAGTGAGTGTTTGGTCCGTGCGAGATACTCTGAAACGGGAGGAGCAAGCAGGCTCGTTTCACTCGGGCACCTGTGTCACAGGGGGTCTCTGGATAGATATGAAGACATGGGTCTCTTCCCTAGGCTAGACAGTGAAATCAATGACTCAGCCCTTCTTTCCTCTGATCACAATTGCAACGTAGAGTAACCCTTAAGTAATGAAGTCACACAATTGCATTCCCCACATGTTCTTAGCAAGATCGCCACGCCTTTCTGGGTTTCAGATAAGTGTGCATATACAAAAGAATAAGGCAAATAGGCCCAGTTTCTGACCTGGCACTTCTGCAGCCAGGAGCACAGGGGTGCAAGGGGAAAGGGGAAGGGGCGAGGAGGAGGGTGTGTTCTGTGAGGCCCTCAGGCACCACACAGAAAAGATGGTGCTATAAAATGAATTCATCTCCCCCAAGTCTGTTCTGCCCCAATCAGAACTTCTAGACTTTTTGGAAAGGAGACCTGATGGAATAAGCATTCGACTGCTAACCAAAAAGTCAAGAGTTCTAACTCTTCAGTTGCTCATAGTAAAGTGACCAGACGTCCTGCTTTTTAATAATTAACAACATCCCACGGCATTTTTAAATTAAATAAACATATTACAATATTATTTTTGCCTTCTATGAACATTTTTCTTGCTCCATATAGACCAAATTTTTAATCGAGAACCCCTGTCCCCTGGTCAATGGTGCCCTGCTTAAAAGCTGGTTGCTTTATCATAGGAAGAAAGATAAGACTTTCAGAAACCCATAGGGGAAGTTCTCCCCCTGTGCTATAGGGTCCGGATGAATCCGCCTCAACTCACTGACTGTCAGTCATTTTTGTTTTTAAGATTCACAGCCTCAGAAGCCCACAGGGGCAGTTCTACTCTGTCATATTCAGATTCTATGAGCCAGAATCCCCTTTGTGGAAGGAATGGACTATATTTGTAAACAAGGTTTTCTTGGTTACAGTAGTGAAGACACAGCCAGGCAGGGTATGGCCTAGACTTAATCCAAGCAGCCCCATAGGGTTTTCACTCAGACGAGAAAACAGAACCTAGGGAAGAGAGAAGCCCTCTGAAGACCCTCCCCAGGAAGCGAGGCATGTTGGAAGAGACGGGGTGTGTCTGTGTTCCAGGGTGGACCCAGAAAGAGAGGCTTTTCCTGGAGCTGGTGCCCCGAGGGTGAACACGACAAAACATATGTCTGTCCTCTAAAACCACTCACTGGTGGTATTTCTCTTACAGCAGCACCAGATATGCTTTCCCAAGACAATGCTCCACTCTTGGACTGTCTGCCTTCAGTCCTGACTTGGGAAATCTGCTGGGAAACGGGGTGACTGCCAAGAATGAGGATTCTTGGTTTGGGGGTGAGGACAGGAGACCAGGAAAATGTTGGCGCAGGCTCACTAACCCAGCCCCCTTCTTAGAATAGTCTTGCTGGTGTTGCAGGAGCCACTCTTCCTGCTGCTACCAGCACCAGAGCTTTCTCTGAGGAGCAGGAAGAGGGCAAGCAAAGCAGAGACCTGGAAACGGCCCTAAACAGAGATAAAGACCAGACCCTGAAGTGTGAGAGTGTTTTCTTTTCAGGAGAAGCGACAAGGCGTGCGGAAGCGCGTGGGGGTGATTTGGAGTGATCTCTGCACACTCCGGCACAGGGAGTCCCTGGCTGCAGCTGCACTCAGCGGAGCTACTGCGCTGCTCCTCGAGATGGCTTTGATAGCTCTGTTTGCCTTCGCAGCTCCCCAACACAGACAAGCTGGGGGGTGGATGGTTTCAAGATCCCTTTGTGTACCATTAAAGCAAACGGCCTGTCTTGCGAAGAGCTGCGAAATTCCCCACTTCTGACGCAGCAAGAGAAAAAGTCCAGAAGAGCAAATGTAGTTAGAACATGAGGATACGATTCTTGCCTTGGAAAAAAACTTTGCCTTTCAGGGATTCACCCTCCACCTCCTTCTTTAGTATTGCCTCATTTTAAAAGGGTGTGGGAGCAATTCACCCCCCGCTTAATGAATTGAATAAAACTTTTCAAGGAAAAAGCAGTCAGCGAGGCTAGAGGCACATCAGAAAGAGAAGCGTCATCCCCTCCAACATCACCTCTTCTCTCAAACTTTCAGGAACCACCGGAGGACACTCTGGGCCCATGAGAGGCTGGTTCAACAGCCCCGATTAGTAAAAGGGGGCCATTGCAATCATTCTGGGCTAAGAATTTTGAAATTAAGAATTAACTCCCCATAGTTAGGACAACTAACAAGACCAATAAACACTCTCCTCCCCTCCCTCCATGAATGACAAGTTTCCCATAATTATTCATCAACAATTAAACTGCATTCTTCCCTTTACCCGTTCCCCAAAACACACACACAAAAAAAACCTTATGGACCCCCACACCCCTGTATCTGTGATGCGTCCTGGTTTAGGAACAAGCTGGGGTTGGTTTGTTTGGTACCTTTTGCCAGATTCATGGGCTTATACCAGAAGAGGGTGAATCCTCACCTGATTCCTTCTGAGGTCTTTCTTCTGGAAGGGGAAACCTGATGTGGAGAGAGACCACCCAGAAGGAAGAGACCATGTGCACACGACAAAGAACAGCCAGGTCTCCTGATAAGGAGCGCCTGCCCCAGAGCCCATGGCCAGAACTGAGTGTAAGACCACCAAGTTCTGTTCTTTGAAGGGGTCTGCTCATCTCATTTCTGTTATAACGGCGCTGGGTCCCTAAGATGCCAGGCTTCCTTGAGTCCTGACATTGACCGGCAGCTCCGGTCCAGCTGTAGTCGGAGCGTGCCCCAGACCAGCTGTGGGAGCTGGCAAGGGGTTCCCACAGGCACACAGCAGCAGGGAGCCTTTGCCCGCCCCACTCCAGGCCCCGAGGAGCTGCTGAGGAGACAGGCAAGGCCAAAAGCTCCGCTGCCTCCGCACAGCCCCTCACTCATGCCCGGCTAATTAGAGCCAGGCGCCTGTGGAGAAGGAGCAGAGCCCTGGTGAGGGATCCAGAGAAAGCCATTGTGTCCTAACTCAATTGGGGCTTCATCTTATTTAAGAGGGATGAGTAGATAGTCCTATAAATTAAATGTAAGAAAAAAAATTTTTTAATGAGAAGAAAAGAAAATCTCCATCCAAAGCCACTCTTCAATCACGTGAGGTGCGAAATTTTGTGGTCTATAAAGCCCTCGGCCAGGAACCCCAATATCCCTTTGCCCTGGAAAACAGCCGCCTCTGCTGACAGATACCTCACATCGAGGGAGGACAAGGCGGCAGACTCGGGAACTGCAGAGCCTAGTAAACCATATTCTTATATGACCAAGTTTTGTCCTTGCAGGCAGTGACTGAGCAGATCGAGTGCCCAGGGGGCAGTCGTGGTCAGTGGCAGGATCTTACCCTCCATGCAACGGACCCAGGTTTGATCGCTGGATTATGAGCAGCCACCACCCACTGAATCTAATCCTCAAACAAGCAGGGCATGGCAATAAGAACAGGATTGTCTTATTATATTATTAACAGGATGGTGTCCTTTTGTTCTATTGGCCACAAGGTCAGTTACCGGCAAAAACAAAGGCCCAAAGTCTGGAGCTGTTGGGCTTTGCTTCCTCGTCCTCTAAGGAGGAGTCCAGGCAGAAAAGACCACAAGGTCAAGCAAGAGTCTGAGGAAAACAGCGACTGAATAAACGATTGGATTTGCCTAGTCCATGAACAAGTGCACCCACTGGATTATGTGAGCAGATTAGAAGGAATCCTGGACAGCAAAACCATGCATCAGGCTCCTCTCCTCCTAGAGATGGGGCAGGCTTCAGGGTGCACAGGGTGCAGACTCTGGAAAGGAGGTCTAGAGAAGTCCCCAGGGGCTGAGACGCAGGGAAATAAAGTGCTGAGTGCAGAGTCTCAGGCCAGGCCTCTGGCTGAGGACCAAGCCATCCAGAGGGCTCTCACACTAACACTGCCATTGAGGAGCCAGTGCTCCTATAGACTGGGGGTTAAGAATAGGCTTGACACAGGAGGAGAAAAGAGAGGAACAGGAACACTTCAAAGTCAGCCCTGGTCAGGAAAGAGCATCCATTTGTGGCACAGGTAAGAAAACCATAACAAAGGCCAGGAAGCTGGTCTCTGAAATGCATTCATCCACCCCTCCATCCATTTTCCTACCACATTCTAGAAACACAGCTGCAAATCCCCATCTACATTCTGACTGTGAAACTAAGGGATCCCTTCAAGTGAAACACTGTTGGGTCAGTGATAGGATTCTTGCCTTCTGTGCTGGGTCCCTGGGTATAACTCCCGGACCAGCACCTCAGGCACAGCCATCATCAGTGAAGGCTTGTGTGTATATATGAGGCTAAACAAATCTCCAGAATAAGAAAGAGTAGGCAAAAGAGTCTGATACTCTACTTCCCCAAATCAGCCAATGATTTTCAACTCACGTGGATCTGACCCACAACGAATCACGGGGTTGGTGCAGATGAGGCATCTTTTCCTCTTGTGCATGGAGTCACCATCAGCAGTTAGCCACAAAGCGAGCAAGGGAAAGAGACACAGTTGGTCACTGTACTTCTGAACTGGAGCCCTCGGTCCCCGGGGCGTATTGACCCTTTCTTTCTATCTGGTGAGAATAAAGCCTGAAACGAACACTCACGGAACTCTTCTTTGGTCCTCATGGCATTAAACAGAAGCTGATGGCTGATGTCCTCTGAGAACTGGAAGCTGTAGAATGCTTGCTGGATTTCACACTCCCGTTGTCTCAAGCCTGAGTTGACACATCCTGACAAATGTAAGAATCTTCCTCCAAATTTTCGAAAAACATATGAATCCTCCTCCAAATTTTTATGTGACACGAAAGAAGCCTTGATGCTTTGGCACTCTGTGGAGATGAGGTTCCTTGCCTGTGGCTTGTCTTGTCACTGGTACAGATTGATGGTGGTGGTTACGCTTCAGGCTGCTCTCCACATGGTCAGGAGTTTGAAACCACCAGCAGCTCAGCTGGACCAAGACGGCATTTTCTACTCCAGTAAAACGATACAGTCTTGAAAACTCACAGTGGGTCACTGTGAGTCAGCGCTGACTCAATGGCAGTGAATTTGGTTTTCAAGATGAAGGGGAAAAAAGGTAGGGACTATCTGCTACAGCTGTGTATACAAAGAGGGCTGTGAAAGCCTTGGGGTGCTCATGGGCAGATAGCCATGTCAATAAAGAGGGTAAGCTCATGGACTCCACTCAGAGACTTGAGCCACCATCTGGCCTGCCACCAAGTAACTCTTGGTGCCTCATCCCACCACTGTAAAAAACAAAAACAGAAACTTGCCAAGACTTCACAAACCCAACCTGTTGTCATCCCTTAACATTCTGATTTATGCCAATTCTATAAGGCAGAATAGAATCTCTTCTGATAACATCTCTCTTCTCCCATGGAGCAGCTGGTGGCTTCAAACTGCCGACCTTGTGATTAGCCCCATAATGTGTTAGTCACTACACCAGTGGGTCTCAACCTTCTTAATGCTGCAACCTTCCAATAGAGTCCCTCATGTTAGGGGAACCCAAGCATAAAATCATTTTCTTTACTACTTCATAACTGTGATTATGCTACTATTATGAATCATGCAACCCCTGAGATAGGGTCATTTGACCCCCAAAGGGGTTAAGACCCCCAGATTGAGAACCGCTGCATTACACCATCAAGGCTCCTTAGAATTTCTCAATCTTGGTCTTGCTGACATCTGCGAAGGGCTGATTCTTGATTGTGGGGCATTGTCAGTGGGATGTGCAGCTGCATACCGCCCTGCTCAACTGATGCCGGTAACATCTTTCAAGTTGTTGCCATCACCGATGTCTTCAGACATCCCTAGTTGCCTAGACCTGTGCTCTGCAAGACAGGGGCCTTGTGTGATTTCAGAGCATTTGAAACAAGACCTGTGCAAAGAGAAATGTGCCAGAAGTATAAATTGGCTTCCACACATGTAAGTGGAGATGCAAAGAAAGTATCTTTTGTTAATATTTTTATCTTTTTAAGTTGATTGTGTATGGAAATGCTAAGAGTTTTAGTAAGAGAAACCAAAAGGTAAATTGTAAAGATAAGTGTTGTGGCCTGAGCTTCTGGAAATGGCAGTTCAGTGGTTTGGAGGGGAGTCGTGACAGTCCAGAGCAGGATGGGTGTGATTAATAACTGAATTGATTGAGCATGGACAAGAATGACTGAATTGGTAGGTGCCTTGCTGCAAACATTTTAACACAATTGACACAAAGTTTTCTTTAAAGCAGGGGGAAAGATACACTTTAAAAATGTAGCCACTTGGGCTGAGCCCCAGTGGCATAAGTGGTTGAGTGCAGGACTGTGGCCCGCGGGCTTGGTGGTTCAAATCCAGCGGTGGCTCTCAGGAGCAGCCCTGGGTAGTGCCCACGACCCCCAGAGGCAGTGATGGCCACAAAAAAAAATGTAGCCACTCAAAAAAAGAAATTATGTTAGGTGACTCAGGCTGTGGTTGACAGTAGGTTTCCACTGGTTGGTGTTGGCCAGGATTCTGTCCAAGGTCTTCCCTTGCTCAAGTAGTTCAGTTCCCAGCAAATGACTCATTACAACAAGAGAAAACAAATTACTATCTGGCACTACCTGGGGCTGTGATGGGAGACATCAGAGGCCTCGCTGAGAATTCTCTCAGAAAATTTCCAATAGTTTCTGTCATGGTCAGGGATTTTGTCAACTAGACACTCCAGTAAGAATAGGGGTGGAGCCCAATGTATCAATGGGTCTGCAAGTGATGACACCTCCTTGGGGATGTGGCCTTTTGCATAAGGGAGAGATTGAGCAGAGTCAAATCCTCTTTGGTCCTTTGCCATCTGCTGGAGCTTGATGTTAAATCGGGATCTTTGATCTCTTGTTCCTTTGCCTGTCAATCCTAGGAGCTGTCAGTATACTACCAATCATGGGTACATTCTGTTGACTTCGGATTCATTTACCTCTGTATCTGCCAGCCAGTGATACCCATCCACCCCACTCCCTCTGCTTCATCATCCTGCTTCCTGTTCATCTGCCTCCAAACATCATGAGAAGTCTAACTTGAACCAGATTGAATTTACCTATTTCTACAACTGTATAAACCATTTTTTGATATAAGTATCTTTCTATACACAGTCCATACATGCATCATTGGTCTTGCTTCTCCAGAGAACCCAACCTAACACACTTGCCAAGGCATGAAGGTTTGTTGGAGTCTCAATTTACTCCAGGATAAACCAAGTAACAGCTTCCGTATCAACATTTAAAAGGGCAGCCCTGCCTCTACCACCTACCAGCACCCTGCTCCATTGTGGTGATGTGTCTACCTCACACAAAAACCTAGGGATGCCCGAACACCGTGGTTCTCAACCCTCCTAGTGCCACGGCCCTTTCATACACCCCGTGTTGTGGTGACCCCCAACCATAGAATTATTTTTGTTGCTACTTCATGACACATTTTGCTACTGCTATGAATTGGGTGACCCCTGTGAAAGGGTCATTCGATCCCCAAAGGGGTCGTGATCCACAGATTGAGAACCGCTGCTCTAACAGCTATCACACAGGGTTAAGTGCCTTTAACAAACATATTTACTTTTACCACTTAGGAAGTCTGTAACCCAACCCACTGCCCTGGAGTTAATTATGACTCACAATGATCCTACAGGACTCAGGAGAACAACCCCAAAGGGTTTCTGAGACTAATTCTTCAGGGAAGCACACTGCCACATCTTTCTCTGGTCAATTGCTTGGTGGACTGGAACAGCTGACCTTTCAGCTAGGTTTAACCCCTGTACCGCCCAAGACTCTTATGACTCTACATGTCTGGAATCAGGATGCCAGCTCTAGGGCAAGACTTTGTCCTCCTGTAAGCTCTCAGGGAAGGTCTTTGTCTTGATCTTCTGCTTCCTGATCGATTCCTTGTGACACAGTATGTCTCTTCACCCATGTATACATGTTTAAATTGCTCCTTTGAGATCTTATGAGAGATTGGCTCAAAACACTTCCCACACTAGCCTCACCCTCACTAACATAACAAAGACAGGCCATGCCCAAAGTTAGGATTTATGATACGCATTTTGGACAACACACCATTCCATCCATAACCGTCTTTTCTGCCCCTGCCAGAGAATGGGAATGCCCCGGGTGCCTCATCCTTCCTCAAGAGCTAGGAGAATAAAACGACCAAGCAAACCATTGCTATGGAATCCCTTGAGCCCTGGTGCTCCGAGGGTGTCAAAGTAGAGTGCTATGTAGGGTTCCTGGTGATTGCTGTTTCAGAAGTAGATCGTGGAACCTTTCTTCCAAGTCACCTCCACAGACTGCATAAACAGGAGATTCAGGTCCCAATGGGAATGGACAGAGAGTTTCATAATCTGCTAAGTGGGTTTTTTTTTCATATATTATCTCTTCAAGAACTACAAAAGGGGTGTGGTGTTGTGGGTTAGGTGTGGGGCTGCTAACAGAAAGATCAGTTGTTCAAACATGCAACGTTTCCAAAGGAGAAGGCTGTGACTGTCTGGGTCTGCAGAGATTTACAGTCCTGGAAACGCAATAGAAGGTCGCTCTGACTTGAAGTTGATTCCTTGCCAGGGGTTCTGATTTGTGTTTGTGCTGACGGCCTCCCAAAGCTCATGGGTGAGGGGGGGGTGGGGAGGACATTGTTAGGGTAGCTCCTTGTGGGTTCTGTTCTAGAACTCAGCTCACAGTCGGTATTCATGCGGTTCATTTTTGCAAACTCAAATGAAAACGGACAGACTTGATCCTACTAGAGCGGTCAGCAATGCACTCTTAGCCCTGACCTCGTAGTTATTAGTTATTACTGCCTCCCTCCCGCCCTCTTCCCGCCAGCACCTGCAGGTGTTTGAAAGGCAAAATCCCAGGGCTGGAGGTAAAGGAGAACATTTCAGTCAGCCCCCCTTGCTTTCTGCCTCCGCCTTATCTATATGCACTCTGCCCTGGCCCACCTAGGACCTGGAGGGGATCTGCATGCCCCACAGGGAACAGCCAACAGATATTCTCTTGCAGGCTTGAGAGCCTTCCCAGGATGCTGTGGCTGTGACAGCAGGAGCCCAAATTCCTAGGGCGCACCCTGGAATCCCCAGACCAGCAAATCATTCCCATTCCCGGGAAAGTACTCCCTCTTGTTTCTGCTCCCAGCATTCCCTCTTTGTTGAAAGCAAAGCAAACAAAAGCCCCTGCCACAACTGCCTCCCCCACATACACACCCTGCCCTTTGGGTAATAGCTAGAATGATTTCTTAAATGACTTTAAGCTTTCCAAACAAACTCCACGAAGGCAGGTTTGAATTCTGGCAAAATCTGTTTTTAAGACTTGCTCCACAAACCTCCCAGCAAGATAAAGACCTCAGAAGCTTGCCTGTCTTCTGGGAATGGAGGCCTGGAAAAACAACAGACAAAACTAAGTGAAGATCTGCATAAGCAACTCTGTTTTCTGCCAGTGGAGAAACAAGATTCTGCAGGTCAAGTGACTGCTCAATCTCACGTTTCTGGAAAGTGCCAGAGGAGGAACCCAATCCCAGGATCTCTGTCTCCATCCAAGCAGATCACATGCTGCCCCCCAATCCCTCACTGTATGCCAACAGATTGCTGGACATCATCTTCATAGTCCCAACCCTGGTGGTCCCCAAATGGGTAGCCACGTGGAGGCCCTTATCTTGATTCCTGGGAATGTGTCTTCCTCTTGAGAAGCTCACCAAGGCCAAAAAGCCACACTTGGACATACTCTGCTTCATACTGGCACATGTCATCTAAATCTCGATAACACACAAGATAATGTGCTTTATGAGACACTTTTCCGTTGACTCACTACCCAATCAATAAATAGATTGGTTTTAGAAAAGCATGCTTTGAAACCTACACGTTGGTCTGCAAAGATGTGATTCAAACGAGATATATATATAGATATATATAGATATATATATATATTAATGGGTGGGAAAAAATCTGGGGGGCTTCTTAGAGAAGCCAATTTTGAGGACGTGTGTAAAGGCAGTGCTATTTTACCACAAGGAGTGATGATCTATGAAGATCGTGAAATCTAGGGTCGGGCTGAGCCCAGTGGTGTAGTGGCTGTGCACGGGACTACAGCCCACTGGGTTGGAGGTTCAAATCCAGCAGCAGCTCCCCAGAAGCAAGGTTAGGCCTCCTACTACCACCACCAGAGGGCAGGGATGCCCCCAAAAGAAAGAAAGAGAGAGAGAAGGAAAGAAAGAAAGAAAAAACGAAAGAAAGAAAGAAATCTAGGGTCAAAGTGCTTGGTCGTAAAGTGGTAGCATTGGCCTAAAAATGAGCATGGCCCTTTGGCATGGTTTAGGACTAATTCTTGCAGAAGACCGATCTTCTTTGGATTATCTGTCACTTCAGTATGTGAAGTCCAGGGCAACAGGAGGCATGGAAAGGACAGTTCATGTCCCACAGAGATCAGAATCGCAGAGCCTACCATGATCTCTGCCCACGTGTCCATCAAGGGCTCCCGGAGAACAGAAAGGAGGAACATCATCTTCTACCCAGTGATTTAGGCTGCAGAACGTGCGCAGCACAATAGCAGAGCGGAGGAGAGCTAGCTCCTAAAGGACACAAAGGTTTTCATAAGCTGAGAAAGGGTGTAAAACAAAGAAATTGATTACCTTTCACCGCACGGCGTGACTGTGAGAAATCATACAGATAGACGTTGAATTTTATAAGCACCAAGTCAAAAGAAACAAGTCAGACACGAGAGAAAACACACTGCACAAGTCCATGTCTATGTAGGTAACAACTAAATTACAGTGGGAGAGGAGGGCTCTGCAAAAGGGGTTGCAACAGGCCCCTGTGTTCTGCTTCCTAAACAAAGTGGTGTCTTGTGAGGGCCTTCCATTTGTGGAAATGGATCAGGCTGTCCACTTAAGAAGGAGTGCTGGTGGCATGGTGGGTTAAGAATTAGGCTATTAACCCTGAAAGGGGCAGTTCCAACCCACTGGCTGCTTCAAGGGAGAAAGAAGATGCTTTCTGTTCCTCTAAAGATGTACAGTCCAGAAACCCTAACAAGCAGTTCTGCTCTGGCCGATAGGCTGCTGGGAAGTGAAGTCTACTTGATGGTAGTGAGTTGATCCATCTATCAATACAAAGGAGGCTAGGACCTTCTGAATCCATGTCAGACTTTCATCAACAGCTTGAAATGTATATTAACAATAGCAACAAGCCCCCCCCCACACACACACACAGTTCAAGGAAATCTATGGCAATACAAGATAATTTTAAGTCTATACTACAAGGGAGAATAGTAGTAAGGGTAACCTTCCTACTAACTTCCACTCACATTTTGTTCTCCCCGAGCCTCTGGCCCGGTCAGATTTATCATATACCTCCTGGTATTTCCATGGACAGTTGTGTGAATGGGCAAGGAAGCTTACCAACCAATAGACCTATATGTCAAACTTTAAAATGTTTTCGCCCGTGAGCCCCTTCTTCCAAGAAGCTTCCAGCACAACACTTGCTTAACCAAGCAAGCAGAATGAAGGAGAACCAACTCAAGTGTGTGGAGACCCGTGGAGTGAGCTTTATACAGATTATGTAAGTCACAGGTGCACACTTACCGACCTGAGCCAGCCAGCAGCTTATTCATTAATCAGGTGCTTAACGGGCGGTTTCTCCCATGCTCCTCTCAGGCAGACAGGCTGGTGCCTTTGGATTCCTTCCCAGTTTGGAGGGTGGGTGGGGAAGTGATCACCAGGCCCCCCTCTTTCCTCCCCGAAAAAGCTTCTTTCTGCAGGCCCTCAGACCACAGTGGTCCAACTCTGTTTTCTGCTGGGTCCCCACCCTGAGCTGATCTGCCAGGTGGCTCCTCCCTGTTCTTTCTCGAGCTTTTTTGGGCATCCACCTCTCCCACCCATCACATGGTCAAGAGAGGAACAGAGCGAGTTTCTCCAGAAGAGGTCCCAGATGGGCCTCTCTCTGCTTCGTCATCTTCTTCCCCAAGCTTTGATTTCCACTCTGGTACCGAATTCCTTCTCTTGGCTGACCCCAAGCCGATAGGCAGCCTCAGGTCCCACAAAGTCGGGTAGATACCCTGACTTGTTGGTTCTTTTAATACAGACTTCTTATTAATAACCATCATGACTTCTTTCAATGAGCTAAGAATGCAACTCAAATCATGGTGCTTATAACATGCCCAGGAACCTGGGCTGCAATCCCCAGGATCAGCAGTTTGAAACCACCAGTTGCTCTTTGGGAAAAAGACTGGGCTGTCTACTCCCTAAATAGTGGAGGTGACATGTACATCTCAACAGGAGGGACATTTGATTCTCTGTAGCTGAAACTGGTCATATGTAAAATGCTATAGCCAACAAAGGGGGTTTGAGTTTCTTGCTGAACGAGACAGAAAGACACCCGCCCAAGCAACATTATGCTATCTTTTTCAGGGGTCCTCAAAGTATGGCCTGTGGGCCACATGCGGCTCACTGAAGACACTGATCTGACCCGTCAGGTGTTTTTGTTGCTGCTGTTGTCCTGCTTAGCAGCTGACTCAACCCAGGCCCAGGGTGAATTTGTTCATAGTTGTTGTTTTTTAACTATAGTCTGGGCCTCCAATGGTCTGGAGGACAGTGAACTGGTCCCCTGTTTTAAAAGTTTGAGGATCCCTGGATGGGTTCAGAGAGAGATGTGTCTATAAAGCTAACCAAATCTTGACGTAACAAATATATGGATTATTTCAAATCTGGCTTTTTGCCCTCAAGGAATAAGCACGCAGAGCTAACTAATATGGATAGCAGCCATTAAGTCAGTCAACTCCCCACCTCCACCTCAGGGTGATGTTGTGTATGAGGAAACAAAGCATTACCACATCCAGCAGCCTCGCCATACTGGGTTTCCATTCAGACATTGTGATGCACAGGCTTTTCACTAGCTGACTGTCAGAAATGGATTGCCAAGCCTTTTTCCCTCGTCTGTTTTCATGTGGAAGCCCCCGTGAAGCATGTTCAGTACCATAGCAACATGCAAGCTTCCACTGACACACAGCAAGTGATTGTATATGAGGTACACTGGCTGGGACTTAAACCTGGTCTCCCATCTGGAAATCCACCAGTTCCCCTAAGTGTCTAGACTTGCCTTTTACAGCCAGTTCCTGGGCAATGGAACAGGATGCAGATGCCTCTGAGAGACTTGACAAGGCACCCACATGGTGACATCCTGAGAGAGTTGCTTCACATACCATAGCTGGTGTCCCTGCCACTAGGCATGCAAAGGAAAACAAGGCCAAGTATTCAGTTCTGTTCAAAATGAGGATGCCTGATTACTTTAGTTTTAAATTTAAACAGTGTCGTTGGCCTAGGGAGGAAGTTTATTTTATTATTTTCAGAACTTGCTCAAGACTTCTAGGAAAAGGACGAACAGTTCATTCTGTCGAGGTGAACGGGAAAGGAGGAAGGGAAACTTCACTGTCTAAGGACCAGGTTCTACAGCTAGAGGTCCAAATGAAATAATAACATCTAAAAGTTTCTTTTCAGTTCAGCGATGAGTGACTGCAAAGGGTTTAAACCACTTGAACCAAATTCACCTGCTCACACTTCCGATCCCACCTTCTTTGCCCGCAGCCCTCCACAGCCCAAACGAAACTCAGGGACCACCAACCCTAAATTGAAACAAAAGAAAAGAAAGAGGGAAACCAGTTCTAGACTCTGTTTTACACAAGGAAGGTCACTGGATGTAACCTTTGAAACTACGATGAACTACGGTGTTCACAGTCACTTCCTGCTGAGTGCCCAAGCTCCAGGAATGTGCTCCACTTTGGCCCAATTGAGGCTCAGAAGGAAAGACTGGGTGATTTGTAACTCCTTACCATCACTGCTGGAGAAACGTTCCCCAGCCACGATAAGCTGTCCCAGTCCCCCACCCCCCTCATGAACTTTGTCCCTTGATTAAATCTTAGGTTCCTCTTGAGACAGAATTGGACCGCGTCCAACCCATTTCTTCAGGTTCTTCAAACATTAACTCAGCAGATGCTCTTTCAAGAGCTCAGTGGGCTCTCCTCTCTCTCCTGCTGATGGGTAAGCAGGCTCCCCAAGCCCCAATAGCAGGTGCAAGAAGCAGTTTCCTCTCCCTCTCTGCCCACCGCATCCTCCAGCAGGGAAGGGTGGACTCTGCAGGTCCTGTGCAGTGAAGGACATGGACCGTCCTCCCCTCTTCTCCGTGCAATAAGGAAGACAGGAGGGGGTTGGTCGGGGTGGGGGGTGGGGGGCGCGCCGTTCCATGAGCTTGGACTCACCATGAGCCCGTGTGGAACTGAGTTCTGTGGAGTTTTTAGTGGGTGGTTTACTGGACACCAAGCCTCTTCGGGTGAACTCACACCTCCGGGCCCGGGTTCGCTGCCTTCGCTGGTGGTGCCCTGCAGTGGTTCTGGGGAATCGCATGGAAGGGTTGAAGCTGGATTGTCCAAGAAACCTTCCTGGAAGTGGCTTTTCCTTCCTAAAGCGGTGATTTTGGAGCCATTTTATTTTCCCGCTGTTTACCACCCAAGCTGCCTGGGCTTGTACATTTTCCTGGGCAAGGACAGGCTTCTCGCGCTTAGGACACCTGGTTAGAAAAGAGCCGGCATACCTGGCAGGAAACTCCCCAACCTGGGACCCTGGCAAGTCTGTTGCAGAAAGAGGTGGGCAGTGGAGGCCGGCCTTTAGAGGGCAGCACGGGCCCGCCTCCCTGAGCGTTTTCCCAATGACAGGGTCTCCCAAAGCAGAAGTGTTGGGGCTCCAGCGTCAGCAGAAACACACTTAGAAAGACACCCGGGGCGGGGTGGGGGGGTGGGAGGGGGGAGGCAGGCAGCTAGTGAAATGCTACTCCTAGCTGTCCTGCGGCCTGTCCTGCACATGCCAGGAATATCAACCTGGGCACAGCCAGGCTCTGAGAGAGGCTGCCCGGTTAGAGCTAGAGCGCCTGTGAAAGGATTCCTGGGCCCTGAGCAGAGGCCTGGGAGAGGGCCCAGAGCCATGGGGAGCAGAGGAGGCAGGGACCGTGGGGTGGGGGCTTCAGGCTTTGAGCCCTCACATCCCTCGCCTCCTGGAAGAAGAAGACAAAGGAACTCCTTGATGGCTGGCAGAAGCTGGAAGCCTGAAACCCGATCCCAGCGATCTGTATATATCATCTTTGTCTGTGGAAGAGGTGACCCACTTCGGGGACCACTGTTTGGCCCTGGCCGGTACTCTCCCAGGCCGCCAGCAGCCCGGGCCAGCTGGGAGGTGTGAGCAGAGCATTCTTCCACACGACAGAACCCAGCTCATGCTAAGCCTCTGCCAAGAGTAGTTCCCTGAGCACAAAGCCGCCAGGATGGGCCTCCCTGCCCCTCCTTCCACGGTGCACTCTTTCTGACCCTGCCACTGCCCCACCCACTGGGCGTCCCACCCAAAGGAGAAGGCGCAGGACCACAGAAGAGAACCTGGGTGGGGGAGTGGCCTTGCCCCAGTCTGGGTCACCTGGGGCAGGCTGCAGAGGGGCCTTGTGCAATCTTGTTGCTCTTTTATTCCCACAAAGTTGCCAGAAAAGCCCTGACTCATCACTGTGTGTGCCTGGGAGACTTGAATGACAGTTTCTGCCCCCAGAAGGTCTTGACCGATTAAACTGCCAGGGGAGGGTGACAGGTGACTGAATACCAGTGTTGAGTCCATGCCCCAGGCACCACCCTGGCCTCAGAGCAGGGCAGGTTCCCCTCAGCAGGTACATGCATGATGCTGTTTTCAGTCTGTCTCCCTATCTGGCCACTTCTTCACAAAACAAATCTCCCCACCTGTTGCCATGGTGGAGCCCTCCTGACTCAGCAGCCCCAGAGATTACACACAGGGTAGGGTTTGCTAGTTTTTTTTATCTTGATAGACACAGTTCTCTAAGCCAGGAGTCCTCAAACTGTGGCCCACGGGCCACATGTGGCCCGCTGAGGACATTTATCCAACCCGCCAGGTGTTTTTGCCACCTCTGCTGTCCTGCTTAGCAGCCGACGCATCCCAGGCCTGCAGTGAATTTGTTCATTTGTTTTGTTTTATAACTACAGTCCGACCCTCCAACAGTCTGAGGGACAGTGACCTGGCCCCCTGTTTAAAAGTTTGAGGACCTCTGCTTTAGGCCTTTCTTCTATGATACTACCATGCGCATTAAGAAAGTCAACCTTTGGTCAGGCACAAACGGTTTTCACCATCCTCTGACTGCATTAGTATTCACTGAGCAGCATTTCAATTCCAAATACCAGCAAGTCAGACGCTGGTCGCATCCATCTACTGAGCCAGGATTACTTCCAGGATTCTTCTACGCTTGGCCATTAGGATTTGTCATCAAGCCCTCAACATCCCCTTTCATTCAAACTCTTGCCTTCTGGTGAAAGGATTAAATCCACCGCCATCAAATAGATTGACTCACAGCTAATTGACCTAGGGTATCTGAGAACGTGAAGTGCAGGAGCAGGCAGCCTCCTCTTTCTGTGAGGGAGCAGCCTGTGGATTTGAACTGCTGGTCTTGAAGTTAGCAGCTCAATGCCTAGTTCACACACTGCCAGGGACCCCTGGTGCAAAGACTCAGGAACCGAAATATGACCTTGAGTAGATATATCCCAGATGAAAACCAAGAAAATCTCAAAAACAGATTTGATGTATTAAACACTAGTGACTAAAGAACCGATGAGCCAGGGGGATGAAATCAACAAAACGTCATAAAATACACAGGAAAGAAAGAAAAGATCAAAATGGGTGTAAATAGAGACTCTGAAACTTGCTTTTAATTGTAGAGTAGCTAAGGAAAATGACATGGACCATGAAGGCAAAGAGCGTAACAGGACATTTCAAAAGACACTTGAAAAGATGAAGTAAGATATTAGAATGAAGAATGAAAAGACTTAGAGTTAAAAAAGCCACAAGTGAAAACACACTCAGCACATCTTTGGGGGGGGGGGGGGAGATGCAATATTGATAGATTTGAAGGGTAAAATATTGAATGATGCGGGAAGTATAAAAAGAAAATGCAAACAAAACACAGAGTCCATGTATTTAAAACAATTAGTCAACATTCAACCATTTTAAGAGGTTGAAATGATCCAGAACCAATGGTCATGAAGGAAGAAGTCTAAGCTGCTCTGAAAGCATTAGCCAAAAACAAGGCTCCAGGAGTTGACTGGATACCAATTGAGATGTTTCAACAAGCTGACAAAGCACTCATTGGACTCACTCCCAAACGCCAGGAAATTCGGAAGACAGGTACTTGACCAACTGATGGGAAGAGATGCATATTTTTACTCATTCCAAGGAAAGGTGACCCAAGTGAATGTTCAAATTATAGAACAACCTCATATGCAAGTAAAATTTTGCTGAAGATGCCCACACCATGGTTGTAGCAGTACTTTGACAGGCGCTGCCAGAGGTTCAGGCCAGGTTCAGAAGAGGACATGCATCAAGAGAGATCATTGCTGGTATCAGATGGATCTTGACTGGACGCAAAGAATACCAGAAAGATGTCTGCTTATGCTTCGTTGACTGTACAAAGGCATTCGACTGTGTGCATTGTAACAAACTATGAGAGCCTTTAGAAAAACAGGACTTCCAGAACACTTGATTGTGCTCATCAGACTTGTGCATGGATCAAAAGGCAGTTGTATGATCAGAACAAGGGCATATTGCATAGTTTAAGTAGTAAAGATATTTGCATCCTCTCAACATACTCATATTTAATCTGTATGTTAAACAAATAATTAGAGAAGCTGCCTCATATGAAGAAGAACTCAGCATCAGGATTGAAGGAAGATTTGTTAACCTGTAATATGCAGATGACACAACCTCGCTTGCTGAAAGTGAAGAAGACTTGAAGCAAGTTCTGATGAAGATCAAAAACTGCAACCTTTGGTATGGATTAAAAATCAATGTAAAGAAGACCCAAAGGTTCACAGCTGGACTAATTGGTAACATCATGATGAATGGAGAAAATATTAACGTTGTCAAGGATTTTCATTTGGATCCCCGCTCGATGCTCATGGAAGCAGCAGTCGAGAGACCCAATGATGAGTTGCATTGGGTAAATCTCCAGCATCAGACCTCTTTAAAACGTTGACAAGCATTCTCAAAGGAGGTCACTCTGAGGATTAAGGTACACCTGACCCAAACCATGGCATTTTCAATTGCTTCCTATCCCTGTGAAAATTGGGCATTAAATAAGGTAGACCAAAAAAAAACAAAGAGCATTTGAATTATGGTGTTGGTGAAGAATATTAAAATATATATTGAAAATACAATGGCCTGCCAAAATAACAAATAATCTCAGTACAGCAAGAATGCTCTTTAAAGGATGATGGGACTTCATCTCACCTACTTTGCAAATATTATGAGAAAGCAGTCCTTTAGAAGGGCATCGTGCTTGACAAAGCAGAGGGGTTGCGAAAAGAGGAAGGTCCTCGATGAGATGGATTGGTAAAGTAACTCTAAGAGTGGGGTGAAGAGTAGGAATGCTTGTGATAATGGAAAAGGACTTGGGGGGGTTTGTTCTGTCTTATTTAGGGTTGTTATGGGTTGGAATTTACTCACTGGCATCTGGCAACAACACAATATGGACTAAGGAGCCTTAGTAGCATAGTGGGCTACTTGAAGTTGATTGCTAACCACAAGGTCAGAAGTTCAAAACCGCCAGTCCCCTGAGGGAGAAAGGACTTTCTACTCCTGTAAATAATTGTAGTCTTAGAAACCTATAGGGAGTTCTACTCTGTCCTTTAGGGTCAATATGAGTTGGCATTGTTATGAATTTAGTTTTTAATTTGGGATATATGGGCTACTAACTATAAGGTTGGCATTTCAAATTCACTAACTGCTCCTGGAAAGGAAGATGAGGCTATCTGCTACTGAAAAAAATCACAGCCTCTGAAGCCCTAAGGAGCTGTTCTCTTTGCTCTCTCTGGTCTCTATGAGTAGGATTCAACTTTCTGGGAGTGGGTTTAGATGTCCTCTTAACTTTAGCTGTATTATTTACAACCCCATTCACCAATAATGCCTTATTCTTTGCTGTCCAGGATCTTGCTCAAATTTCCTCATCTCTAAAATGGTTGTGGTAACAGTAACTACTTCATAGTGTTATGGTATAGATTATGAGGAATAAACAATATGATGCAGATAAAGCATTTAGCATCAGATACCCAACCAATAACAAATGGTCAATTATTGTTACTCCTAAATTGTTGCTGCTCTTGGTGGTCGTCACCCTAACTCCTTATCAGGGCAATCCTATGTATGACAAAAATATCCCCCAGCCTGTCCCATGGTTGTGATTGTTAGTATGTTTATATCTTCCAGAACTATGTTAGATGATCCTCTGTTGTGACCCCTATGATTTTCACTTGCTGATTTTTTTTTTTTCAGAAGTAATCTCCTAACTTTTCTAATTAGTCTGTCTTATTTGGAAACGCTGATGAAACCTACCACTATGGGTGGCCCCATCCGTATTTGAAATGCTGGTGGCATAATTTCCAGAATGATAGCAACATGCAAACTACTACAGTATGACGAACTGACCGGTACATGACGGTTACTACTGTGTTATTGATAGTTACCTTGGAGTCAATTCTGGCTCACAGAGCCATGCAATGAAGCAGCTCTGCCCAATAGGGTGTTCTTGGCTATTGTCTTTATTGAAAATTATCACCCAGTGTTTCTCTCATGGAGGCTCATGATGGTCAAACTTTTCATCTGAGCACTTCACTGTTGCACCACAGAATTCCTTGGTTATTACTATGTTGTTGGGTGTCATCACAGTGATTCCTATTCAATGATCCCAAGGATCGACCAACCAACCAAACCCACTGTCACTGAGTGCCTTCCAACTCGTAGTCACCCGCTAGGACAGAGTAGAACTGCTCTCCAGGGTTTGCAAGGCTGTGAGCCTTAATGGGAGCATATAGCCCCAGCTTTCACCTAAGAAGGATCTAGTAGGTTTGAACCCACAACCTTGTAGTTCCAGTGAGCCGTCCAAAACTTACCCACAAGGTCACCAGAACTCCTTGAGCCTATGTACAGTATACAGGAATTAATGTAGCTTCGCTAGAGTGTAACATAAGGAATATAGATGCACAAAAGGAACAATTGACATCTTAGCCAATCACAAAGTTAATGTTTGGATCTCTTTTGAAACATTTCAAAGAACATGTGATCATTTCCTATGAGAAAGAAATGACGTTCTTGTGAAGCACCTCACTCATCTTGGAGGGCAGCTTTGACTCATGAGCTGTTGGAAATGAAGTCTGCTTGCATGAAAACCAGTCCTCTTCCTTGGAGTTGTAATTTGATTTTTCTTCCTTGCCAAATATTTTACATATCTGATTATGATTTCCTCATCTATTTCCCTCTCACTAGCCACTCCCCATGTTCACACTCTCGTGGCATGAAGTGGTTTTAGGCCTTGCCTATCCTGGTTACTTGACAGATATAGGGTGGAGTCTGAGCAGCAGAATTGGCCTGGCACTGTGGTTCTCGGTGACAGCACACTCTGTGACCATGCCTTCGAGTGGCTTTGCGTGTCCCAGCCACATCACAGTGATCTTGAGCTTGTGCAATTCACCCTTTCATCTGTTTTTGCCCCTTACTTTCTTACTAGAGTCCATTCATTTTCAACTTTCCACATCTTTGCAGGTCCCAATTCTGGCTCTGTACAGGTTTTGCTGGTCTCCCAAAATTGATTCACCAACCAAAGTGGTTGAACTTGGCTTCCGTGGCGTCCTAAGCGATACTGACTCAAACGTGAAGAAGATGTGGTGGTGGAGACTTCCCACCCTGCAGAAGACCCAGCTCTGATCCTCAGAGCTCCACATCAGCCATTTCCACCATGGACCTGCCCTTCTGCCCCCCGTCTCTGAGCCATCTCTGCTCACTCTAGGCCTCTGGCCAGTGGGAAACCCAAACACCAAGCTAAAGGTACTAAGTCTGCTGAGACCCAAAGCAACCGTCTAGAATAGAGTAGAAGGATTACCTGAGAATTCAAGACTGCGGACCTTTACAAGGGCAGATTAGCTCATGCCCCCCCACCCCCACCCCCATGGTGCAGCCAGTGGGTTTAAGCTGCCAGTGTTTGGTAACCAGCCCAGCACTAATCCCAGTGCATTACGAGGGATCCCCAGTAAGCGATAATGAGGAGGTTAAAAGCTTTGGGGGCACAAAGAAGGGAAGCAGACCTGGGAAAGAGGATGGAGGGGGAGAAAAGAAATAAAAACTATTAGGCAAGGAGAGAGGCAGGGTAGTGGTGGTTCAATTGTAGCATTCTTGCCTTCCATGGAGGTGGCCAGGATCTGAATCCTAGTCCTGCACCTCCTGCACAGTCGAGCCCTGTCTGTCGGTGGAGGCATGTGATACTGTGATACTGAACAAGGTTCAGCAGCAGATGAGAACAGTTTTAAGGAAAACCTGGATATCTACAGAAAATAGAATGATTAAAACTCCAGATTATCTAGAAGTCTGATCTTGTGGAGGGCAAGATGGCCACCACGAAGGCAACTAACAGCAAATGGGTATAAATAGAAATTTAAATAATATAAAACAGAAACAGGGCAGTCCAAACAGTGGTTGCACAGGAGAAAGACTTAGAGATTGGGCTCCATAGAAGTATAACCTTGGGACTGAGCCCCAGTGGTGTAGTGGTTGGGTACGGGACTGCGGTCCACGGGCTTGGCAGTTCAAATCCAGCAGCAGCTCTACAAGAGCAAGGCTGGGAAGATCCCATGACTACCAGGGGGCAGTGATGCCCCCCCACCCTCCAAAAAGAAGAATAACCTTGAAAGTCCTACTTTTTCATATGAAGGGGATAGGAGATGACAGCAAAAGAGAAATCAACACAATGGAAGCTCACGAGAAGAAGGGAGGAAAAACAACTTCTGACATAAATCATTTGATATCTAATTCAAAAAGGAAGAAAGAGTGAGGAAGTAGAGATAGATAAATAAAGAAACAACAAGACAAATGGAAAGTAGAAAGTCAAGTGTAACCAAAATGGCAAGAGAAAAACCAAGAAAGGACATGATCAAGGGCAACACATCCAGATAGTTGTTGATCAAGCTAGCCCCAATACATCGTCACCTCATATAATAGAGCAATACATGCCTGGTCATAAACCATCTTTATGGTCGTTGGTATGCTCCAGTCCATTCCTGTAGTCACTGCATTTTGAGTGACTTCCAACAAAGGAACTCATTTTCTAGATGAGGTATCAGAAGATATTTCGTTGTGATCCATAGAGTTATCACCTCCTGATTTGGAGAAATAGGTTGCCAGCCCTTTCTTCTTATTCCATCATTAGTATGGAAGCACTGCTGAGATCTGTCCACCATACATGATTCTTCTGGCATTTCATATGTGATTAGCATAGCTTCCAGGAGCATAGAAACACAGGCCACCACAGTACACCGAACCAATAGGAAGGAGAGAATGATGAAGTCAAAATCCAAATAACTCACTGTGTCAGTCTGGGTAGATAGAGGAACAAATTTCATAGACCCGCATATGGATATAAGGAAACACTTTATATACAAAGGGAATGGAACACTAAGTCAGCATCCCAGCCCAGTCCAGTTCAAAGTCATTAGTCCGATATTAACCCATATGCCCGAAATCAGTCTATAAAGTCTCCTTCCGATTCACGAAGTCACATGTCAGTGGCGTCAGAATCCCGGTGCTGGTAGGGGTCTCCCCATGGCTCCTCGCTTCCAGGGCTCAGGGTCCATCATCAGCATGCTGCTCCAGCTTCAGAGGTCTGGCTCCATCAGGGCAAAGCCGTGTGGCCTCTCCTCCGGCTACTCCAGCTTCTCGCATGCTGCCATCTTGTCTGTGATTCATCGTCTCTGAGACTAACTCCCAACAACAGGGGGAGATAGCTTCTCATCTTCATGAAGGAAATATTATGAGATTTCCCAGAAGCCTCAGGAGAAAGCCATGCCCACATAGAGGCCTCATTGGCTACTCAATGCCTATCTCCAGATTAACAGGCTAGACTCCACCCCTACATTTCAATCATAAAATTAACATTTCAATCATAAAAGCACATGACTGCCACACTCACCATCAAGTTAATTTGTACTCATAATGGTCTTATAGTAGGATAGGGTAATAGGAAGCAATCAAGAGGTGGGGCTGCCTCTCTTAGTGGTGACAACTAAGGGTGAATTTTCATACATGAAACCAGAGCTGACAGTAATCTCACACAGAGAGAACAGAGCTTCCCGACCAAGAAGCATTTGGTATCACAGAAGTTGCTTTGACTTCCTGAAAATGCTTCAGAACAGGAAATACACACATCAGGCCCTGCTGGATACAACAGCCTGGAAGGAACAAGAGTAATTTAAAAGAAGCCTTGAGGAGTGGGGATGAAAAAAAATTCTAATTAAAAAAGAAATAAAATAGGCCTTTAAAAAAACCTCTCAATCTTACTGCATTTCTTCATAATAATCTTTATTGTGCTTTCAGTGATAGTTTACATAGCGGATCAAATTCCACTTAATAATCTCTGTATAAAGTATTCTGTGATGTAGGTTATATTTTTCACTCTGTGTGGATATCCTCATTAATTCCCTTCTAGTTGTTGTTTCTAAGGTTCCCTACATTATCATTGATTTATAATGATTGTTGATGATTTGATCTCATATGGACAATATTTTAAAGGAGCACAGTACTCACATATTGCATTCTTTATTTTATGAGCCACTTCTTTTATTTGACTAAAAGGCAGTGGTTAATTTGGATTCAAGGGTCGAAGAGTAGGTCAGTGCTAAGCCACTTGAAATTCATTAAGAGCAAAAGATGAGATCTGTCCTCCACCCCACCCCTCAGAGCCCATACAGAGCAAAAACCCTTCCCTGAGCGAGCCCCCTGCATCTATACATCTAGTCTCCTAACTGTAGGAGAAGAGACTTCTGTTTGTTAAAGTCGAAAGAAAAAAATAAAATCGAGCATTTCAGGGCAATATCCTTGTGGAAGACTGTCTCAACTTCTGTAGAAGGTCTGGACTTCCTAAGAATTTAAGTTCTCTTCTACAGTTTTCTCCCTCGTCTATCAGGTGATCTTACTACATTTTGAAGTTCTACTTCACCATATGCAACTTAGGAGAAGTCTTTCTTCTTCCAATTTTCTCCATCCATATCGGGAATGCAGTCTTTTGCAGGGTCCACAGAAGGGTTGGGGGACCAGCCTTGATCATGGGAGAAATGAATAAAGCCAACTCCATGTTAAGTGTCCAGAAATGGGCCATGAGTCCCACCTCCCAGCTACCCTGTATGGGCATTGAAAGTATTTCTGAATCTGCTTTTCTTCCTCTGGAAGAAGGAAAGGAACAGGCTGATCATGGGAACATATGGATTCCATGGGGCTCTGAGTTGCTTTGTGTGGGAGAGGGAGGTCTGTTCTTTACACATATACCACATGCTATACCCATTGAGGTTGCCCAGGCTTGCTATGAATGTGAACTCTCCCTGCTATAGTACCTACTCTGCCATAGTCTACTTCTTTCTTGTGTCTCTCCATCTTCCTGCTCCTATCTGGCACCTGGAGTCAACTTTCCTGTCCTATTGACTAGTAATTATTGATTTACTAAAAATTAGAGCTATAACTCTACCAGAAAAATTGGGAGAGATGAATGGGCGACTATGAAAACGCTGCTTTACTTGATCCTAAAAGGAAGTTCATAGACTTCACCTATGAATTATTAAAAGGAACATTACACAGGTCTATCAACAGAGGTCTGCCCTGACTCCCCGACACCCCTGACATCCCCTTCCTGTATCTTCCTCCTGTGGGGTCTGGTTTCAGAGTGTAGATTACCAAACTCACTGTCATTAAGTCCATTCTGACTCATAGTGACCCTGTAGGAGAGAGTTGCCCTGGCAATCTTTATTAAAGCAGACTGTCACATCTTTCTCACAGAGAGCAACTGTGTACTGAACTGCGCCCTCTGGACTTCTTGTAGGTTTTCAGGGGGGATAAAGGTAGCCCCAAAGGCCTGTCTCTTAATAAAACACATGGAGTGAATCTAATACATCTTACAGTACAGGGATGCAGGAGGAAAGAGAGGACAAGTCTCAAGTCATAACCTTAACCCCTTTAGGACCTCGTTTCTTTATTTCACTTGCCTTCAAACATCAAACCCTCTTTGAAGCACCCAGCCATCTTCTTCCTTCCTACAGCCTGACTGTATGGCTGCAGAACATTCTAGACAATTTGAGCCAGGGCTACCATTGTGTCTTAATTTCATCCGGGCACTCATGGGGTGCCCATTCTTCCACGCCCTTCTCAGCTCCCTCCAGAATCTGTTTTCTTCACTTGATCTTAAGACTTAGCCAAAAGGGTGAGAAGCAATACATCTGTTTTCTTTTCAAGCTTCATCATATATTTTTCTTCCCTAAAAAGGGGAATCAAGCTCTCAAGTATGAATTCCCTGATCCTGACTAACCCTACCCTTGCATCTCTGGTATGCAAATGGGTAACCCTACCCATTTTATCTTTCCTTGTCTAGAATTCCCTTCGCATTTACTCATTTCCCTCTCCATTTGTCTCCCTTTGTTTCATTATTAAGATTCTCCAATTGAATCCAAAATAATTACAACAAATTACATACATGTGTATGTATGTACATACACACACATATATATATTCTAATCACAGTAGGCATCACACAAAATAGCATCTAATTAATGAGGCTTCAATCTCAAGCTAATATGTTTTGGCCATGTAAACAAATATATTTGCCAGTTTCAAATGTTAGGCACAAGTAGAACAGATTAACCAATGTGTAGAGTTGAATTTGAAGTACACGACTCTCCTGGTTCATTAATATATCATCATTTTCTGACACTCAGACACACCTGAAAAGAAACAAATCATTTTCTTAAAGTAAATCTCTTCATAACTCCTTTGCCTCACTGTCCAAACAAAATACACAAAACAGACATATCAAATTCCTCTTCCAATGCCAGTACTCACCCTGAATTCTGCCTTCTGTCTGTCAAATTATCCAAAAAGGGGCTTCATCTGGTCTCTGGATATCCTTACTTTTTAACCTATTATAGTCTGTCTTCTGGTTGCACCATTTCTTCTATTCAGTTCTGTGATATTTAGATGTCTTGTAAACTTGTCAAGGCCCGGGTTTTCCTAAGATGTGCTCTAACAAAATGTAATCAACTCCATGATTAACATTCTAACCTGTTTCTAACAAGTTTCAAATGCACTATCCCCCTCATATTAGAAATACAAATGAGCATCATCTTGATCTTTGATTTCACTTGACAAGTTTTGTGGGGACAATGTGACAATGGCATCTTCAACTGGCCTGATTGATGTTTGCTTCTGGGGATCTTGTCACCAGTAATTACTTTGGGGGGGAAGTCTGGGCAGTTTCAGCATTTTCCTTTCAAAGCACAGCATGTTTCCACTCAATGCGCTGTTCCTGGTTAGTCAGAATCTGAGACACAAATTTCACAGCAACCCTTCTCATTCCCAAATCCTTTGTTAAATTTTGCTGAACCCAGCTCCAAGAAAGCCCAGAAAACTTCTCCCTCTCTTCAATGGCTTATCATTGGACTTCAAGCACAAGTGCACAGGTTTTGTTGACATTTTCATTTGTTTGACAAGTTGACAGACATCCAGAATGAGTTTTGCCATCAATCAACATAGCCCCTTTGTGGAAAGGAGAAAACCACTCTGACACTTCAGTTTTCCCCATAGTGCTGTGCTTGTAAGCTGTGTTCGACACTGCAACAGTTTCTGTGGCATTTTTCCCAAGCAGGAAACAAAATTTCACAGCCACACACTGCTCTCTTGAATTAGCCATAAAAAAAAACAAGGTTTGAACACAAATGCTTTTAGGAAAAAATTCACTTTGACCAGAGAACCTTCCCAGGGGATACCACTGGGTGCACTAACTCAGAGGAAGTTGCTCAATGCTCCACTAGTGGGGAAAAATGCGTGCTACAAAATCTCTACCCATCCAAGCTTTTTTCTTATTTGGGGGTGGGGGAATACACCCTCGTTTGTGTCACTGGATTTGTTTCTCTAGTCAACCCAGCTTAACATAAGTCTCCTTGCTTCCCTTCTGGTCCACTCCCATAATCTCATCTCCACATGCCAAACACTGGCATGATCTTAAAGCACAGTCAGGTGGTTTACCCTGGCACTTAGATGGCATCCCAGTCTCCTGAAGATGGCCCGGCAGACCCACATAGTTCTACCTTGTCTATCTTGCTGTTCCTGGAATATCTTCACCCTGCAGTGAAAAGTGCCTTATGTGGGTTCCATTCCTGGGTAGTTCTCTGACGGTACTTTGCACACACACACAAAAGAAACCAAGTTTCCTTTCAGGCTAAAATATAAAACAGGTTTGGACTTATCTCCTAAGAAGACTTATCTCTGAGCCAACCTTGTAAAAAATGTTTGCCGATTTAAAAATTCTTGAAAAGCTATTGCTGATTCCTAGCCAGATTTCCTGTCCATCTGCTCCCCACCCGTGTCGGCCGCTCATCCCTTCAGAAGCTGATGTTCTGGTGTTCATGGCGGATTTATGGTGCAGGGTTACTAGGCGTGTAAATCCAGGCCTGAGGAACTAAGAGCTGTGACATTTTTACGGCCTCCTCCCCCAGCCACTGCGTGGGTATGAAGCAACTGGAGGGAAGCACATCTGGTTTTGCTTCTTCTTCTTCTTCTTCTTCTTCTTCTTCTTCTTCTTCTTCTTCTTCTTCTTCTTCTTCTTCTTCTTCTTCTTTTGATTCACTCTCACAGCTCCTAACTGACAAAATCTCCCAGCTTTCCAGGTTCTTTGACTAAATGATCAATTATGATACTTTGCTGAAATGCTATTTTGCATATTTATCAAGGAGTAAAGAAGCCACCAGGAGTACAGATGTCACCACCACTGCATTGAAGCAGAGCACTTTCTTCAGTACCAGACCTGGGTGGCAGCCTGTCAGGCTGACAGAAGTTTCAGAGGGCCCCAGTCTGGAGGAAGTGAGGATGGGCCTCCCAGCTTCTGTCAGCAGGGGTGTGGCAGTGCATTCTGGGACTACGTACAATGCATGCTGGAACATGTAGTCTCAAGGAAGATGGCCATTCAGTCAACAAGGAAACCAGGTACTAGGTGGTAAAGAATAGAGATCTTCCTCATCGGTAGGGAGAGGAGGGGAGGAAGATAAAAGTGCTCATAATAATCGACACATAACCCCTACACACCCCATCTACCCACACCCACCCCCGAGCCAGTTCTTTTAACCGAGCTTAGCTCATACTAAGTGCAATTTGTTTCTTGTTGATTTAGAATCTAGTGTCTCTCAAATCAGTCCTGTATTCACACTGCTTTAGCAGTACATTATAGCCCCTTTCTTTTCTCATATGGATTACAAAAATTGTGATGTTAAAACTTCCACAAAAGATACCTAAATCATGTTCACAGTTCTTTGATAATTCTTCTCTTCTGTATTAGGCAGGGTTCTCTAAAGAAACAAAACCAGGACACTTATGATTACATATAGATGGATAGATTTAAACAGCACGAAGACTATAACATCAGTTCAAATCACTTCCATGGAACAGTTAATATACTAGAAGTCTTTCAACTCACGAAGGCTACTGGATTCAAGGTCAAGGAAGGAGACATCTGAATCTTCCCTTGGGCAATGCAGGACTTCTGCCCATAGGCAGCAAACAGCAGGGCAGTTCACCAACAGTCCGCAGCTCAGGAGCTTAGCTTAGTCCTGATGGGTTATCGAATTCAATGACAGGGTCCACCAGAATCAAGCTCAAACAATGTATACACCCGCAGCATGGTGAAGACGGTCTAAAAGGAACCTTGAGCTCTAGAGACACAATCCAAGGGTTGGCTGTCTCACAGGTAGTATAACTGTCAGGTTGAGAACTTGCTAAAGCAGCCACATGCTGATCCAATCATCAAAGAACAAGAAAGAAAGGATGGGGCTTGATGAGCTGTTTATTTCTTTGCCCTCCAATCAGACTGTGACTTTATTAATCCCACCTGTTCCTATTGGCAAGGTTGGCACAACAAACCTACCTATCACACCCTCCAAAAGAGAAGGTCCCTAGCCCTTGAATGCGGGTTAGATTTAGTGGCTTCCTTTTAGCAGATAGGCTGTGGCTGAAGTGGCAATATGTGATGCCTGATATCATCAGATCATAGAAAGTATTACCAACTTCACCTCATGAGCTCTGAGGGAAATCAGCTGCCATGTCACATGGTCATGCAAGTAACCTAGAAAGAGGTAGGCAAGGTGAGAAACTTAAAACTGATCACCAACAAAGACCAATTTCCCAACCGTCAGCACTAGCTTCTTTGGAAATGCATACTAAGGCGCCAGCAGGCTTCAGCTATCTGCAGCCACTTCTTGGGGGACCAAGTCTCTCATTGAAGCAGTTCCTCAATTCCTGGATCAAAGAGGAGTAGACAGTTGTTTTAGCTCACTCAATCTGAGATCATTTCTCAGTAGCAGTGAAAGCTAAGCCCTTCATACTTCCTTCTTATCACAGTGAGAGCCTGATTTTTAAAAAAATAAATAAATAAGCAGTCTGA
Organism: Nesogale talazaci; assembly: GCA_004026705.1. Taxonomy (NCBI): domain Eukaryota; kingdom Metazoa; phylum Chordata; class Mammalia; order Afrosoricida; family Tenrecidae; genus Nesogale; species Nesogale talazaci. Next base: position 101,996 of record PVJH01001877.1, on the reverse strand, counting down.
GTATAGTATAACCTACTTAATTCTAATTTTTATAACCACTATCCCTTCCAACTAGAACTCAGTAAAGGCTTCATGGAGTCCAGTCCCTTGGGGTTCATTTCTCAAGTTGTATAAGGACTGCTTCTTTGGGCAGCCAGAACAGTTCTCATCTCTGATGCCCCTTGCTCAGAGACCCTCCTTGGAGAGTGAGACAACCCTTGGGAACCATGCACACACACCGTTGTCAACAGACTAGTTAACACTTACACATCCAGTCCTCACTAGACCCATAGACTATTTTTAGGACTGGCTCCCAAGACCAGAATAGTCTCTAGCACTCAGGAAGGATCCAAAAAATCGTTCTGATGAAAGAGAAGATAAAGTGGGCTGGAGAAATTATGTAGGACTACCTGACTTCCAGAGGAGCTGGGTGGTCTAGTGGCTCCAAGTTGGGCAGTTAGAGACCACCAGGCGGCTCTGAAGGAGAAAGATAATGCTTTTACTCCTAAAAACAGCTACAGTCTCAGAAACTTAGAGGGGCAGTTCTACTCTGTCCTATAAGTTCATTATTAGTCAGTATCAACTTGATGGCAGTATCTGACTTTAACAACCACCATTGACTGAATCCCAGAATGCTCATCAGACATACTCCATCAGGATCTGAAAAAGACAACCTTGCTTTAACCCCTTAATGAAGCGAAGCCTATTTCTGGAGTCTGGCAGCCTGATAAACAGGCTCTGGCACTGATGCCTTTACCCTTAAGCCAGCCCATGAAATATCTGAAGGAGTGCATACTGACCACAGATGGCCCTAATGCCCAAAGCTTCCTGTCAGATAGAATGTTCTGACCAAAAACATGGGTACCATTTGAAATTGACTATGATGGTGGTTTTGGTAGATTGATAATAAGCGTGTGTAAGCATTTTCCTTAAGAAAAAAAGAAATTAAGATGATCTATTCAAAATGAAAAATGAAGTTCCACTTTCCAAGTTTCTCTATCATTATTCCTTTCAAAGTAATATCTTCAAGCTGTGACTGATTTTTTTTCCTCAGAATGAGGATGGGTGGTGAGGGAAAGGAGGTGATGTTGACTAACCCAGGGATAAGGAAACAACAAGTGATTCAAAATCAGTGGCAAGGAGGGTACAGACCTGGTTGGGATTGATCTAAAGGTAGGGTAAATGAGAGAAATTAGTGAAACCCAAATGAAGGCTGAGTGTGACAGTGAGACAAGAGGGAAGTAAAAAGAAATAGAGGAAAGAAATAGGAGGCAAAGGGCATTTATAGAGATCTAAGTACAGGCACGTACAGAAGTAGATATATTTATATATAATGATGGGAAAATAGATCCATGTGCATACATTTACAGGTTTAGTATTAAGACAGCAGATGGACATTGGGCCTCCACTCAAGCACTTCCTCAATGCAAGCACACTTTGTTCTATTAAATTGGTATTTCATGATGTTCACCTTCCCAACATGATTGCTGAAAACAAATGTGTGCATAAGCAAATGTGCCGAAGAAAGCTGATGGTGCCTGGCTATCAAAAGTTATAACTTCTGGGGTCTTAAAGGCTTGAAGGTAAACAAGCAGCCATCTAACTGAAAAGCAACAAGGCCCATATGGAAGATGCATACCAGCCTGTGTGACCACGGGTTGTCTAAGGGATCAGTTATCTGGAAGCAAAGAATTAAAAATTATATTATTGTAAATTATGGACAGTATAGGTTGAGGACCCAAAACCCACTTGTAGGCAACAGACTTCCCCTTACAGAGGGGTCGCAGGGAGGAAAGGAACCAATTAGGGTGCAGTGTAGCAATGATGAAACATACAACCCTCCTCTAGTTCTTCAAATCTTCCTCCTCCCCACTATCATAGTCCCAATTCTACCTTACAAATCTGGCTAGACCAGAGGAAGTACATGGGTACAGATAGGAACTAGAAACACAGGGAATCCAGGACAGAAGATCCCTTCAGGACCAGAGGTGAGAGTGGCAATGCCAGAAGGGTTGAGGGAAGGTGGGGTCAAAAGAAGGAACCAGTTATAAGGATCTATATATAACCTCTTGCATGGAGTACAGATAATGGACAGGGAAGTGGGTGCAGGGAGACAGCAGACAGTGTAAGACATAGCAAAGTAATAATAATTTATAGATTATCAAGGGTTCATGAGGGAGGGGGAAGCAGGGAGGGAGGGGAAAATAAGGACCTGATTGATGCCACAGGCTTAAATAGAAAGCAAATGTTTTGAGAATGAGGAGGGCAACAGGTGTAAAAATGTGCTTGACATACAATGGATGGATGGATGAATTGTGATAAGAGGCGTCTGAGCCCCTGATAAAGTGATTAAACAAACAAACAAAAGAAAATGGATTGTTGTAGAGGGAATTAGGTTAAAATTTAGCAACTGGTTATTTGATCTCTCTTATGATCCATTTACATTGGTTTTAGCCTTTAGTATTTTGATTGAGATTTTTCAAAATCTCTTTTACCTTGTAATTGTTTTTGTTTACTTTGTTTTTGTTATTGTTTATTGTGCTGTTAGTTTTTGTTTTTTCTTGTAATGGTTTACTGTATTTGAAAACCGTGGTAGATAAATATAGAGAGACAGTAACTAGATTAATGGCTCCTTAGGGGTCTGGAGGGAGAGGAATGGGGAGCTCATCATGAGTATAAGAATGAAGAGAATATTCTAAATCTGATTGTTACAATGATTGTATGAGTCTTCTTGATGTGAATGAAGCACTGAACTGTGTGATATAGAAACTGTATGCCAATAAAAATAAATAAATTGCTACTAAAGATAGCCATGAAAAAGTAAGGATTTGCAACAAAATCCTTACAGACTAGGCATTGCATGCAGGAGGGGTGGGGGTTACAGTTGCTTCTCAGAAATGTAGTTTTTGGGTGGGGCAGGTATTTTTCTCTACTAATCATTTTATTGGGGGCTCTTACAGATCTTAATAACAATCCATAATTCCATTGCATCAAGCAGACTTGTAAATATGTTGCCATCATAATTTCTAAAACATTTTCTTTCTACTTGAACCCTTGGTATCAGTGTGACAGTCATGTGCTTATGTTAATTTCATGATTGAGATGGAGGGGTGGAGTCTAGCCTGTTAATCTGGAGATAGGCATTGAGTAGCCAATGAGGCCTCTATGTGGGCATGGCTTTCTCCTGAGACTTCTGGGAAATCTCATGATATTTCCCTCATGAAAATGAGAAGCTATCTTCCCAGTGATTGGGAGTTAGTCTCAGAGACGATGAATCCTGGAAAAGACAAGATGGCAGCGTCCGAGAAGCTAAAGGAGCCGAAGCAGAAGCCACACAACTTTGCCCTGATGGAGCCAGACCTCTGAAGCTGGAGAGGCCACGTGGTGACCCCTGCCAGTGATGAGTTGCTTCTGCCACCACTGGATGCTATTGATGGACCCTGAGCCCTGGAAGCGAGGAGCCATGGCGAAACCCTTGTCAGCACTGGGCTTCTGCACCCACTGACCTGTGACTTCATGAGTCGGAAGGAGACATTATAGACTGGTGTCGGGCATATGGGCTAATATCAGACTTATGACTTTGAACTGGATTGGGTTGGGATGCTTTCTCAGTATATAAACCATTCCCTTATATCCATATGCATGTCTATGAAATATGTTCCTCTAGTCTACCCATTCTAACACAATCAGCAACTCCTTTTCTCCCTCCCTCGCCCACCCTCGCAAATCCTTGATCAACTATATATTATTATTGTCATTTTATTTTGTATCTTATACCGAATGTTGTCTCCCTTTAACCACATTTCTATTATTCATCAGAGGTGGGAGATGCGGTTAGAGGGTAGGTGTGGGTGGAGTTATGTATCTAACCTTGTGATAAGTTCCCCCTCTCTTCCCCTTCACCTCTTCTCCTCCCTTGATGGCATCACTACTCCCATTACTGTTCCTGAGGGTGTTATCTGTCCTGGATTCCATGTGTTGAGAACTCTTATCTGTGCCAATATATAGATTCAGGTCTAGCCAGATTTGTAAGGTAGAACTGGGTCATGATAGCGGGAACAGGTGTGGAGGTGACATTCAAGAACTAGAGGAATGTTGTGTGTTTTGTCAATGCAATACTGCACCCTGCTCAAGTCACCCCTTCCTTGTGACCCTTCTTTGAGAGGATGTCCAATGGTCTGAGATGGACTTTGGGTCTCTACTCTGACCCCTTCATCGGCATAAATATAATTGCTTGTTTTGGATCTTTTGATACCTGATACCTGACCCTGTTGACACCTGGTGATCACAAAGGCTGGTGTGCTTCTACCATGTGGGCTTTGTTGCTTCTCTGATAGGTGGCAACTTGGTTAGCTTCAAGTCTTTGAGACTCCAGATGCGATATCTTCTAATGGCTATGCACCATCAGTTTTCTTCACCACATTTACTTATGCATCCACTTTGTCTTCAGTGACCCTGTCTCTAAGGTGAGTATCACAGAGTGCCAGGTTATTGGAACAAAGTGTTCTTGTGTTTAGGGAGGCCTTGAGTAGAGGCCCAAAATCTGTCTGCTATCTTAACATGTGAACATATGTACATTGACCTATATTCCTATCATTATATATTAATATAGCTGCATATATATATATATGCCTATACCTATGCCTCTATAAATGCCTTTTGCCTTCTAGTTCTTTCTTCTATTTCCTTTCACCTTCCCCCTGGCCCACTATCATGCTCACCCTCTATTTGGCTCTCAGTAATTCCTCTCAGATACATTGCACTTGATCCAACCCCACCAGGCATTCTACTGGGTAGTGCAAATATTTAACACACTTGGAAGCTAACTAAAATGGTGAAGGTTCAAGTTCACCCAGAAGCACTTTGGGAAACAGGCCTGGGGATTTATGCCTTAGAAAGAAGCCCCTGGAAACCCGACGGTTCCCAACATCCTGATGGTCACCATGTGCTATTTTGTTTTCTTGAGATAGATGCTTTCAGGGTTTTCCCACTAAAGAAACAAAAGAAAAGTATTATTATTTCACTATTTATTTCATGTTTCTGATTTCACTATTAAAGATCGAGTTTGCTCTAGTCTCAAGCATTTGCTCAGTTGCCTTAAAATCTCAACGCAGCTAAGGGCCTCACCTTGAGACAAGGACATTGGTTTTATGTCCTCGAGGGGCAGGGCAGGAAGGGGGGTGTGCCCTCTCTGAGCCAAGCAGTCTCCCTCAGCCAAGGACAAGTCCTTGGGGAAGGTTGGAGGAGAAAAGGATTAGCGATCAGGGGCAGCAGCAGCTGGGCATGCGAAGAGCATGCAGGCCAGGGACCAACAGCATTTGGGCAGGGTCCACATGGGCTTGTGTACTTAGGTCCCTGTGGACTCACTTGTACTCTAATTGTTTGCCTCATTTCTGTCACCAGGAGTCCCGATGTGATGGCAAAGGTTAAAACCCTTCTTTCCTAAGGAAAGGGCTGGCAGTTCTCACTCACCCAGAGTCATCTTGGAAAATGGACAGGGTGATCTCCTTGTGAAAAATAGGCCACTGCGAATTTTACAAATCACCATTCTACTCTGACACACAGAAAGTCACAAATTATTTTTTATAAGGAGGAGAAAATAATAAAACATAAAAACAACCTGCTATGTAATTTTTTTAAATGACCAACCATATATACTAATTTGGTATAAATGACCAACCAACCAGTAAATATTTCTGAATAGTTAACTGTCAACCCACGTGAGCCCCTATGAATAGGGTCCAGCCCTTCCCATCATGGCCCTTAGAGCTCCAAGCACAGTTTCTGGTTAAAAACAAATGCTTCCTTAACACAGAGTAATCAACTTTTATCTAGGAGAAAATTGCATCTTAATTCTGGATCATAGTGAATATTCAGAAAAAATGACTTTTCATCATGGAGAAGAAATCAATCCATTCTAGGAGAAATATATCAGTCTGTTCGGTTGGTTTGGTTTACTGGTTTAACCGAGTGGTAAGGATCTTTCGATAGACGGCATTGTCTTATTTTAGAGATCGCTAAGCCAATTGCCACTATATTGTTCCTTCCCTTTTGCGGGACCCTATCTGCCTCTCTTTGGAGCCCTGGTGGTGCCATGGTTACGAGCTGGGCTGTACTCTGAATGATCTGCAATCCCCAATCATCCGTAGCCCCATAGGAGACGTTCTGGACTTTCTCCTTCTTCGACGGTCACAGCGGTGGAAACCGACAGGAGTCGCTGTGAGTCTGCATGACTTGATGACAGTGAGTCAGCCTCTAGACGTTCCAGTACTCCCAATGATCTGGAAGGATATTCCAAACCATGGACAATTACTCAATCTATTTTGAATAGCCTGTCTGCATTGTCCCTTCATATATGTTATGAAGTCTTTCTCTCTTTTGTTTCAGGTGGATTTCGTTGTCACTAAAGACTTCAAGTTTCTTTTCCACTTTACCTTTTCTACCCTTTTTATTTTTAAGCCACTGAAACCACTAGTTAGGTTTGAAGGATAAGGAAACTGGAAGGATTTGGGGGGTGTTCTTTTAAAGAACTAAACTATATACATGTACACAGCCCATCTCAAGAAATGAAATCAACAGTGATTTCCTATTAAACCCTCCATATATGTATTTTTTAATTAATGAATTTTTAAATAAATCATTTTGCTGGGGGCTCTTACAGCAATCTATGTGTGTGGCTTGGGTTTTTTTCTTCAATTATTTCTCAGTGTCCATTCTCTAGGGACATTGATTCTATGATATTAATGGTTTAAATGCCAACTATTTGAGTAGTCCTTCAGTGTTTAATCTTTTGTATCACCCAGAAGAGTGTGTGCGCGCGTGTGTGTGTGTATTTCAAAGATTTGTGGGGAAATGGAATGAAAAGACAATGGATCATACCAACATCAATCTCCACACCCTAAGAGCTAAAGGACTCAGTGGTGTCTCCCTACCACTACCCACAACTCTGAGAGGGCTTATAAAGAAGGTCCTGGATAAATGGAAGAAAAATGTGAAGCAAAACTCAAAATCATATGTAACAGTCATGTACTCTGGTGCCAATTTCATTAAGAGTGTAGGGGTGGAGTCTAGCCTGTCAATCTGGATATAGCCAAGGAGACCTTTGTGTGGGCATGGCTTTCTCTGAGAATTCTAGGAAATCTTGTGATTTTTTTTTTCCCCCATGGAGATGGGAAACCATCAACTCAGTCCCTGGGAGATGCTCTACTGACAAGACAAGATGGCGGCATGCTGATAGACCCTGAGTCCTGGAGGAGCCAGAGGAGAAGCCACATGGGCTAACCCTAACAGAACCAGACCTCTGGAGCAGGAGAAGCCACAGGGAGACCCTGCCAACATTGAAATGCTTCTACCACCACTCGATACACAAGACTCTGCACTCACTGGCCTGTGATTGTCCAGGCGTCATTGCATGTGCCTTGTGAGTCTGAAGAGGATTAATGGATTGGTATCAGACATATGGGCTAATATCAGACTGATGGACTTGGACTGGACTGGGTTAGGATGTTTTCTCAATGTTTCATTATCTTGTATATAAACATCTCCTTTGTATACATATGCGCATTTATGAATTTGTTTCTCTAATCTACCCAGACAAACACATCATAAGAGACCAGGGTTACTGATTGAATAGAGATTGGTGGAAACCCTCAGACTCTGATCCTTAGTTACCTGTCAGGTCTAGAAATGAACTCACTGCCATGACTCAATTTTTAGGTCTACAAGGAGACCAATAACACCAATGAAGTATGTGTACCTCAGAATAAACAACCATGGAAGAAAAAAGACAGTATTTACAAAGCTCAGTTGTTGTTGTAATGAATTAGATGAAACTGAAACTAAATGTATATAAATTGTTAAATGTAAAACTGATGAACATAAGAAAGAAAGAATGGAATTTTCCCACAAATTCCTCTTCTAGATACATTTGTGTGTATTTGTACAAGAGCGAGATGATCTGGGAAAAATGCACGATAGTATTGTTCGACACCCGTCAATTCAGATATAGTGTACGTGAGCAACAGGAAGGAGAGGCAGCCAGCAAAAAGCAAGGCTTGTGAAGAGGAAAGGGTCCTAGGGGCTGGAAGCAGTTATGGGAGTAAGACCCAGATGCAAGTTCTCAAAGTAAGCAAGAGCCTTGAGTGTGAAGCCCAACTCAACTTCTGACGTAGGATCCCTGACTGAAGATGATTCACTTCATGCAAGGATACTGTCTACTTAATGATCCAGAAGGCATCTCAATTGGCTGGTGAAGGAGACTACGTGTAGGGGATATGTGTCCTTCCCTGCACACCAGCTCCCAGAATTACTCTCCTGGTTTATGTAAGCTCCACCAGGAAGACCTCTCTTCCCCAATCCCTGCAATGCAACCAGCAGACAAGGGCCCACATCTCCAGGTCTGTTTTTCCAAAGCAGTTCTGTCACAGGGTATGGAAATGAATGTGGGAACACTGTGGGGAGAGTTGGGAAGTTGTCTTTGACATCAATAGTTTGAGGAATTAGTGAGCCAAGAGAGGTAGAGAAGAAGCACCTGAATTGAGCTTTTGAGTAAGTTTGTGTGTCTCACCTGGTGAATTGCAAACTTCTGAAGGACAGAGACTTAATCAGATATATATTCACGGTCACACACATATGTTTATACACAGTGCATGCCATCACAATACACACAGCACCGAAACACACTCACACATAGTCTCTCACATAGTCTCTCACATACATACATTCCCAGTACACAGAGGGCTTTTTAGATAGCAGGCAATCAATCAAGTAGACTGTGGAAAAATATGCATTTGCTTTAATTTGCATTTTAGGAGTGATGATTTGAAAAGTTGTGTGACAGGAGTTCCACTACGGTCCATTAAACCCTGGGGAAGTTTTGCTATTTAGGTGGCATTGGGTAGGTTCTGTTTTATAGCAGCCTCATAGCCAACAGAAGGAAATCCGGCTCGGTCCAGTGCCACCCTCGACTGTTGTCATGCTTAGCCGCGTGCTGTAGTCACTGTGTCGCTCCCTCTGTCCGGCGGTTTTCCTCACAATACTCTGTCCAGTGACTGGTCTCTCTAAATAACATGTCTAAAATATATTAAACGAAGTCTTATCACCTTGCTGCTAAGGGGAATTCTGGCTCTATTTCTTTTAAAACAGATTTGTTGGTTCTTCTGGCAGTCCACAGTACTTTCAATATTCTTCCTAACACCATAATTCAGATGCATCAGCGATCTTTTCAAGAAAGGGTATTTCCCAGGTTTGATCTGAGATGGCTGCCAGCACCATGAGCCTCCTCAACAAGCGGAGGAGCAAGCTGCCCCACAGGGGCTGCAGAAGGAGGAGGAGTTCAGCTCAGGAAGTCCACAAACTATGGCCCGAGGGCCACATGTGGCACAACCAGGACATTTATCTGGCCTATCAGGTGTTTTTGCTGCCAGTGCCTGTCAGTGGGCTCATCTTGGGCCCGCAGTGAGTTTGTTCATGGTTGTTGCTGTTTTTTAACTCTAGTCTGGCCCTCCAACAGTCTGAGGGACAGTGAACTGGGCTCCTGTTTAAAAAGTCTCGGGACCCCTGATCCAGAATAACACCCCGGTGCTCATCAACTGTCGCAACCACAAGAAGGACTTCGATGGGCACTGTGGCCTGGTACTGGAGAACATGAAGGAGAGGTGGGCTGACATCCCTGAGAGCAGCCAGGGCCAGAAGAAGTCCAAGCCAGTCTGCAAGGACCGCTCCATCTCCAAGTTGTTCCTACAAGGGGGCCCACTCATCGCCAGCAAGTTGGGTCACACTGCCATGCCAGGAAGTCTCACCCTGCCTCTCCAAAAGAATAAATGCCCAGTATTGTTTAAAAAGAAAGGAAGAAACTGTACTTCAGTCTTCATCATTGATGAATGATTGGTTACAGATGGGAGAAAACAACTCAGTGAACCTATTATTAAATGACTTTGTTTAGCACACATGCACAAGGGTTTTAAAATGCTTTTCAGAATATGGAATTAAAAGCGATGATAATAAAATTTTTCCATGATACTTTAAAAATCCCCTTCCAATATAATGTACATAGACTGGTTATGTGATATGCAGTTGATTCTCCTTCATAGCAACTAGAGAGGTAGGTAGATATAGATAGAATAACAAGGCCATTTAGTAATGTATGTAGAAAATATATCTATCATATAGAACATAATAATATGATGTACTCTTATAGATAGAAAATAATATACCATGTTTTTCAGACCACAATACACTTTTTCTGCCCCAAAGTGTGTGTGGGAGTGGGGGGGAATGAGGGTGTATCTTATGGTCCGAAGGTGTGGTACCCCAGAACATTTTTGTATAATGATACTATTTGGTTCAGAATATTTTTTCTTGTGTTCCTGCTCTAAAAATGGGGTGTGTCGTATGGTCAGAGAAATACAGTAGATAATATATATAATGGGTGGCCGCACTGGCTGTTTCCTGACTTACAGTGGAATCTAAGGACACTCACAGTTACAACCACTTGAATTCTGGATGAACATCACAGACATAGGATGAAAAACTCTGAAAATTCCCAAATGTCAGATACATCCTTCATGTCAGCTTAACCCTAATTGCCTGCAATAGTCCACTTAGTAGTAAATCAGATTTCCCCTTCAGTTCATCTGATGAGGTAAGGTCTGGCAGAAGCACTTGCCAAAGTAAAGCAGGTGAAGGAGGCGATTGCAGAGAAAGGGTCACTGGATGTGGGCACCAAAGAAGACTACAGTCTGCCCTTCTCCCTGGCAAGGTCACTCGTGCCTTCACTTCTGCGCCGGCCCCTCTTCACAAATCCCCCTCTTCTGCACAGGCTTTTCCCTCTGACTCTTCCCGTATCATGGGCTCTCCACTGAAGAAGAGTTCCCTTACCCACAGTTGAGGTGCTTGAATAAATTTCTGAGAATCTGTCTACCAGATATCGATCTTATTGAAAAAGCACCTAAAATGTCTTTGCACAGCAGCTGCTCTTTCTTTTTCTCTCTCCTTCTCTCTCCCCACCGCTGTTTCTCCCTAAAACAATTGCCCACGCACATGTGTTTACATATACCAGTTCCCAAGCACACAGTGTCTCCTATCCCATGCCCCAAGACTCAGTACTTCTCATGAAGACTGCTGAACCCCCTCTCCAGCTCCCAAGCCCAGCCCTCCCATGCTGAGTCAGCACAGGAGGGGCCAGCTGGGCACTCCTGGGGCCAGTGGGTAGCCATGTCCCCAGGCATGTCCTCCTAGCCCAAGCACCAGAAGTTCTGGCTCCTCATGAAGTCCCTGTTGCCAAAGCTTTCTCTCAGCAGCTCAAGGTCACAGGCACAGATTGTGAAACAGTGGAAAAGCACTGCATACAAAAAATGGGTCATGGGGACTTTCCTCTGGATGAAGATGGTCCGCACAAGGACATCAAGGACCCAGCAGTGTCTGTCCAGGAGCCCAAAGCACAGGTTGCTTGGAGGTGGTGCCCCTCAAAGAGCCAGGATATCTACTGCATTTATTTCCACCCCCTGCCTCTTGCTGGACTGTAGAAAATGAGACAGACATCAGGGTGTTCTGATCAGGAGAAAATCACGTCTCTTTAAATAAACTGTGCCACAAACATTCATTTGTTTCTCAAGACCAAGCATTTGCTATCATGTTTCATGGCAGCTTTTTTTTTTTTTTTGGTCCTTTTTGTTTTCTCCTTTGTGCATTGAGGTATGCCAAATGGTGTTCTCACAAATTAAATGTTTTCTTGTCTTATAAAATCCCTGAGAAGGAGGCATGCAGCAATCTGTTTATTTTCTGTGCAATTAGTCTGTAAACTTAAGACTGCTCTTTAAAAGTCCATTTTAAAATGACAACAGCTAAAAACTAGCTCAGACCCATGAATGTTAGCTCCTCTGAGGAGGTAGGGTTGGTAGGAACAACATACAACCTTGACCCCCAGCAGCGCAGGAGGCTAGACTGGTAAAAATTGTGGATCCTTTAATGGGATGACCTTGTTTCCAAGGGACAGAAAAAGCCACTCTCAAAAAGTAAATACATTACTGATGATATAGTGACTCTGCTTCACATTTTATCATAAAAAAACATAATAATTTGACCACAAAAATAAGTCCCTTTGTAAAAGAAACTTTTTAAAAAAAAATCTAAGCCCCCCCCTCCACCCAGCAATTTGTAAAGGGTCCCAACTTTTCCTGACATTGTATTGATGTTACTAGCTATCAAATCATTGCTGGAGACTGCACAAGATTGGACTGCCCAGACCCATTGGGTTGTACTGACTGATGTTGTAAAGTCCATCTCCAGTCCTTTATTCCCAGTCCATCCTAGGATGGACGCACCAGCCACACACACAGTTCCACAGACAAGGGGGTGATGGCTGTGTGATGGGAGGTGTGTATTCCTGGGAGTCACCACGGTCCTGCCTGGAACCATGGAGAGCCAGTCCTTTATCATAAAGTTGGGATTTTATTCCCAGCAAAGGGTTCACCACATAATAGAAGGATAACCTGAATGCAAAATGTCCAGAGAGGGGGGTCAGAAATGGAGCTAGGAATTCCCAAAACTTTCCCAGTCTCCAGTAAAATGGTAGCCTGCCATTAGGCCTTCGGCTCACCACAAAAACGACTGTTTCTTCCTGACTTCTCCTAGTGCCTGCTAGCGTTTAAAACCAGTCTTACCAGTTCCTGCACCACCAGCCACCTCTTGGCTCCTTTCTTCAGAGCTGGAGGGCAGATTGTGCAGGCCTGGCTGGGGGGTGGGGTGGGAACGGCACAAAGGTGGCCAGGAGAAGCGGTGGACTTTTGGGATTCCTTGGAGAGATCCCTTGTACCCCCTGACCACGCAGACTGCCTCACCAGGCCAACAAAAGCTTTCGCAGGATTTTAAAGCCCAGCTGCCCTTTTTTTCAGCTCCAGAGTCTCCTCCAGGTTACCTTTCTCCTGCTGTGTCTCCAGTCTCTCTCTGTGATTCCAGAGATTTCCAAGGACTTGCCTAATAATTCTGGCAGAACGTGACAGGAAGGCAGAGACAACCCAGTGGAGGCTGGCTATGCCTCCCTCGGTCCGCAGCAAGTCTTGGGATTAGCTGAATTAAATAATCTGGAGATACCAAACCAAAAACCACATTGTACCCGTGAGTCCAGTCAGGCTCTTAGCTACACTTTTGGATAGAGAAGAGCAGTCCCAGAAGTTTTCCAAGGCTTTTCTCAATCTTAGGGAAGCAGAAGGGCAGATTACCTAACAAGCAAGGTGAGCCCAGACTCACCTTGCTTCAATACTAATTTGTAGTGAACCGTTTGACATCACACCTGTGTAATTATGCACGGCAGATTAGTACAGAAACATGAAGTACTTGGTCCTCTGTTCCCTGTCAGAGATTGCAAATTTGAAACGAGGCTTGGAGTCTGGAGGAAGGTGCTGTTGGGGTTGGAAGAGAGACAAATGCCAGCCATGTGGAGAGGCAGAGTCTTCACTGAGGTGAGAAATGTGAAATCGCTCCCTCCAGATTACTAAGTCAGCACTCATAAGCCTGTGCTTGCCTTGCTTAGTGGGTAATCCGATGTCGCTGCCACATCTTTTCAACTGTCGAGTTTGGGGAAGCAGTTAACCCCGACCAGAGCTACCAGGAACCAACCCAAAGTCACGGCCACTGGGTATACTTGGATGCATATCAACCCTACAGGATAGACTAGAACTCCCATTTGGGGCTGCTTCTTATAGGAGCAGAAAAGCTCTCTTTCTCTTGCAGAGTACTTGGCGAATTCAACTGTTGACCTTGAAGTAGCAGCGTGGCGTGCAAACCACTATGCCATCAGGGATCTTTTAGGAAGGGCAGAGGACCAGGTGTCCCACTCTCTTGTGCACAGCACCATCCCATTGTGAGTCTAGGGAGGAATTGATGACAGATAAGGATAGATAATTATTATAATAATCAGCATACTCCCATTGCTGCTGCTGGCGGTGTCATGGAGCTGGCAGGCATTTATAAAACACCGCCTGGTTCCGTGCCATCTAATTGTCACAGCCACTGCGTCAATCCATCTTATTAAAGATCTTCCTTCTTTTTCACTGACCCTCTCCTTGCGAAGCATAATGTCCTTCTCCGGGGACCAATGCCTCCTATTAAGATGTTCAAAGGACCTCGGATAAAGCCATCTTCATTTTAAGGAGAATTCTGATGGAATTTCGTAGATATATTTGTCATTTTCCTAGCAGTCATGTCATATTTAACATGACTGAGCAGCACCAGAATTCACAAGCAGCAATTCTTCTTCAGCCCTGCTGACCGCTGTTCACTTTCCCAATCAAACAAGGTCATTAAAAAGACTTTGGCTTAAGTGGGGATCACTTATTCCTCTGGAAGACATCTTTCCTTTAACATTTTAAGGATGTCTTTTGCATCCAATTTGCACAATGTAAAATGCCAAGTGGCTTCTTAACTGCTGCTTCCATGGGTTTTGATTGTGGATCTAGTAAAATAAAACCCTTGACAACTTTACCGCTACTCTCAGGTTATCATGTCCCTCACTGACCCTGTCTTGAAGTTTCTTCTCTATGTTGCTGGGTAATTCACACTGAAGTGTTATAGTCTTTGATCTCCAACCCTAATTGCTTCAAGTCCTCATGTGCAGCCTGATATGGCAATTAAATAAATATAAGAACAGTATAGCAAAGACCCAAATATCTATCAATTCACGTTAAATTTACTAGATATTTGCTTCAGATCTTTTTACTTAAAAAAAAAAAAACCCAAAATGTGACCTCTCAATGAAGGCCATGAAGGAATCTTGAGGGCCATGGATCCTTGAGCTGATGAAGTGAGACCAGTGGAAGTGACCTGTGGAAGAACTCCGTCAACTCTGGAAGATCGTGCTGTCATGAAGATCATGGTGGCTCATGGACTTAGCTCTGGGGCCCAGCCATGGCATTCCTACACTCTCCTGTGCATTCTTTGTTTGCCCTCAGACTCTGCCTGGTCCCAAATCCTGCCTCCTCACCGGCAAATGTGCCCCTTGGGAATCCCTGTGCTCATGGCCCTGGCCTGCCTGCCTGAGGCAACCTGTGTTCGCTTTGGGACTCGAGCGTCCCATCCTAATCATTTCTGTGAATATAGGCTTTGTGGAAAGAGTATGCACGTGAGAGTAACCCTGACCAGGGGAGGCGGGCACACAGGGATAAAAGCAGCACAGAGGCCTTTGTCCTTGTTTACTTTGGATGATGTTCTGTGAAAGCAGACTGCAGTCTTGGGTGCAGAGGGGAGGTGTGGGTGGAGGGATAGACTTCACCCCTTTAGACTCAGAGGTCAGGGGGGCAGGACAACCTGGAGCGGTGCTGCCTGAAGCGCCAGGTCACAGCCCAGGAGGATCCAACAAACAGGGCTCCTGGAGCTGGAAGCTAAGGTCGGAGGGAAACTCTGCAACCATGAGAGACAATATGCTCCCTCTGCCATACAACCCTGATGCACATGCTCCTGATTCTAAACCAGGCAGCATTACCTTATTCTGTTAGCACAACTGCTGCTCGATCCATGAACATGTTAACAGAAGCACAATGAACTGTCCTGGGATTGACATTCTTCTGAGGTTTTCCATAGCTTGTGATCTACACAGTCAAACACCTTTGCATAATCAATAAAATACAAGTAAACATTTTTCTAAGATTCCCTGCTTGGAGCAAAGATTCATCTGACACCAGCTATGATGTATGCTTTATTCCCTGGCCTCTTCTGAATCCAGCTTGAATTTCTAGTTCCTCCTTTCAAACAGTACCTTTCTTTAATTATGAAATAACTTGCTATTTAGAAGAGTAAAGCAGGAATATGGCAAAGCCCCAAGCAAAACGATTCTTTCCCCCTGATTCAGATGAAGCTTTCTCAACTCCGTGGGCTGAGTTGAGAAAGCTTCATCTGAATCAGGCCCACGGCTTGCAGTGCTAAAGGTTAGCTTGCAAGTATGAAAGAGTTTCTGGAAAACCGGGAACACACTCGGTGTGGATTAAACAGTTAAGCAGACCCTCCGTACCTCCAGGGGAGAGCCTGGAGGTCAGAGAAGATGCTTAGCATTCCCTACAAGCACTCTTCCAGAAACCTGTTGCTGCCCCAACAGCAGTCAAGGTAATTAGGTGAGTGGTTGCTGCAAGCTTTGGCTCAGCTTGTCTGAGGATAAATGGCCACCAGGTCTCTGCTGACCAAAGAAAAGTGCTGGGAGCAGCGGGCGATATCGTTTTTCTCTGACTTGGAAATGACATGTGAAAGGGCAGATGGGAGATGGAGAGAGAAGGAAATGGTCTATGGATAACTAAGGTGTTTGAAAGGAGCCCTGGGGCACTTTGGGTGAGAAGTTGGGCTGCTAATCACAAGGTCTGAGGTTCAAACCCCACCAGCCCGCTCCAAGGGAGAAAGATGAGGCTCTCTGTTACCGCCAAGATTTAAAGTTATATAAGGTTCCTATGGTTAGACTCAACTTGAGGGCAGGGAGTCAAGCTCCCTGAAAGAATTCTGGTGGCACAATGACTATGAAGGACCGGATTGAGCTCACCCGAGTGCCCAGTGGGAGAAAGGACCTCAGCAATTTGCTCCAAGATTGCCACCACGGAAACCCATGGAGAAGTCTACACTCAAATACAGACTAAAAGAAAGAGCCTGATAACTGACGTTTAAAAACCAGTGAGTGAAAACCTGACGGACCCCAACTGATGGGGCTGGTGCCATTTCTTTGCATTTTGTTTGGGGTCACCGTGAGCTGGGGGCTAACTGGATAGCACTCAAGAGTTGACCACAAGCTGTCCAAGGAGGATTCTATGCTTACTTTCTAAACATGTGGGAGGAATGTCAGGAGGAACTGGGATGGTCCAACACTTGACCTGACCGGTGGCTCTGCGGCGGCTAACAGCTGAGGAACACCAGGTCTGCCGAGACTTTTCCCTTCGAGGCTTATGCCTCCCTTGCCTTCTATATTGCTCATCCTTAAGAGCTTCAGCATTTAGCTTAGACACGAATAGACGTGACAAGGTGCACTCTGCATCTCACCTTAGCTGCTAAGCCATACCTTAGAGCCAACACTTTGCGCACCCATCTCTGAAACGGAATTACAACCTGCCCTGTTCTCAGCTTGGCAGAATGGGAAGACTGGGCCGGAAAGCAGGCCACCCCACACATGTTGCCAAATACCACCCAGGTTGCATCATGACTTTAGCAGCGTTGGGAGTCAAGGAATAAGGAGTCCTTTAATTTATATTCCCACCAAATATTGTCCAAAGCAGCACTATCCAATGTGGTACCCACAGGCCTATTGAGCACTTGCTACGTACCCAGAATGCAATGTGTTAAGTCTAAGATAGACACCAGATTTCAAGGACATACTCGCAAAATGTTAAAGGTATATTCATTGATAATTTTATCTTATTAATTCTTTAATATGTGGAACTGATAATATTATCAGGATACCCTATTGAAATGATTCTCACATTCATAGTTTTTAAATATGACTACTAGGAAATGTAAAATTTCATATTTACCTCACAGGGTATTTCACTAGTCTGGTCTACTGTGAATGAAGCTACAACTGCTATCATTTGGGAATTCAGGAATTTTGACAATGAAAGGAATCCTGATATATAAAGTATTTGGGAAATGATCTTGCTAGAGCCAATCAAAAAGTTAAATCTGAGCTTCCATTTCAAAGAGGAAATGTAATAGTGACATAACTTTATGTCAACTTGAAGATATATGAAAGTGTAGGGGTGGTATTCCACCTGTCACTCAGGCCACAGCCTGATAGTGCCTCCTTGTGGGTGTGGCTTTTTCATAGGGAGGGCCCTGGGAACTTCCCCATCTCTGTTCTTCTCTTGCTTGCTGGCCACCCTGCCATGCTTCCACCAACCTTGGATCTTGACTTCGCATTCACTGGCCTATGATCTTCCTGCATTCTGCATCATTGCATGTGGCTGCCTACATCTGAAGAGGGACTTATGGACTAGTTTTATACTTGTAGACGTAAGTTGGCCTGGGCTGGAATGTTTTCTGGACATATCTTGATATATAATTACTTCCTGATATAAAGTTATTCCTTATATATATATATGAATGTCACTAGATTTGTTTCTTTAGTCAACCCAGCCTCACCCAGGAAGTCAGAAGCCTCTCCTCTTGCAATGAGTAGGCCCTTATAGACAACCTTGGAAATCCAAGGACTTTTTCCCTTGCACCAGGATGGCTCCTGTGGTTAGGGAATTCTTCCAGTCCTGCCTCCAGAGAAAGTTCACTCCCATTTTGTGTCTAGGAGAAGAGGTGTCCACCATATAAAAAACTACTCATAAAATGTTGACAAGATCTAAGGGAAGAATATCTAGAGCAGGAGATAGAAACTGTGATCTCTATCAAATTCTCAGCCCTTCTGATACCTCCTAATGGCAGATTAATCCTCTTCTGTGGAGAAGCATCCCAGGGCAAGGCAAGCAGTTAATGAACAGAGCTGAGTGAATGAGTCTAACCCAAAGGTTGGAGGTTGGAGGCTACCCAGAGGAACCTTGCAAGAAAGGTCCTGATGATGGGCTTCTGAGCCATCATTCCTTGGAAATCCATGGAGCACAAGATAACTGTAACACTCACTGGGTCTCCGTGAATGGGACTTGATTCAAAGATAACAGGCATGGGGGTAGGGGCAAAGGGAGCCCTCAGGATTCATTCCCTTGGCCCTACTGGTGGTACTGCAAGTTTGCCCCAATGAAATAAACACACAGCCTAATTCTGCCCACAAAGACTGTTCCTTAAAGATTCCAGGTAAAAGATTCTTTTACTGTATCAAGTAAAAGAGTCATCTCTTCACCACTGAAGAGTGAAAAAGAGAGAACAGACTTCAACATCTTGTCTGTTTTTCATAAAGGCCTTGATTTTCCCCAGGGAAACAGCATTGTTTATTCAGATTTCCTTTCCTTTAACTATCTAAAAAATTTCGTCAGTGCATGGTCCACCTGTCAGAAAGGGCTTCAGTTTTCCCCAAACAGTCTGCCCACAAATTCTGGACCTCAGAACATAGAAGACTTTTTGTCAAAAGGGCTAAAATGACAGAATGACCTCTCATCAAATTTTCCCTCCTAAGAGGAAGAAGCTTACAGTATAACAGCCTTGAGCAATGAATGGCTGCTTACAGAGTTTTAAAGGAGAATGACAGCAGTATTTTCAGGATAGGTAGCAAAATGGAGACCAAGTAAGAATTTAGGCACCAAATGAACAATGGCAAACGGTCAGTCACCTGTAATGAAAAGATGATGTAAAGAGCAATACTAGGTGGAAGACCTTTGAGTGTAGAAGTTGGAGAGAAATGTCACATAAACATAAAGGCCTCAGGTGTTTACACAAACAACCCAAGCTCCCACCAACAGAAAGATAAGGGGGAAAGAAAATATAGTACAGAAAGATAATGGACCTTATTCAGTCATGAGGAGAAATGAAGTTCTAAGGCAGGGGTAAACCTTGAAAATAGTGTTATTGTGTGTCATGGAGTCTGTGCCCATCCATAGACTTATCCCCATAGGTCTTCCTGGCTGTAATCTTTAAGGGTAAACCATTAGATTTTTTTCTCCCATAGATATAAGGCTGATGGAGTCAAACTGCCAACCTTTGATGAACAGACGAGTGCTTAACTGCTATTCCACCAGGGCTTCCTAAAAAGCATTATGTTCTGACCCATATAAATATATTTATATATGCAATAGGGAAGTAGATCTAGGTGCATGTATTGATATGTTAAGTATTAAGGTAGCACACAGACATTGGGCCTCTACTCCCAAGTACTCCATCAATGCAAGAACACTTTGTTCTAATAACCTGGAATTCCATAATGTTCAGTTTCCCAAGACAATCACAGAAGACAAAATGGGTCCATAAGCAAATACAGTGAAGAAAGCTGATGGTGCCCAGATATCAAAAGATACAGCACCTGGAGTCTTAATGGCTTGAAGATAAACAAGCATCCATGTAGCTGAGAAGCAACAAAGTTTACATGGAAGAAGCACATCAGCCTGTGGGATCATGCAGTGTTAGTGGAATCAGGTATCAAAGACGCAGAACAAAAAATATATATCAATGTGAATGAGGGGGAGTGCAGAGTAGAGACCCACAGCCTCTCTGGAGACAATTGGACATCCCTTTACAGAAGAGTCACAAGGAAGAGACGAGCCAATCAGGGTGCATTATACCACTGATGAAGCATACAACTTTCCTCTACTTCCTCAGCCCCACCCCCACCCCACCCCCATCATGACTCTAATTCTACCTTACAAAATCAGCTAGACAGAGCATGTGCATGGGCACAGATAAGAGCTGGAGACACAGGGAATCCAGAACAGATAAACTCCTCAGTAACAATATTTTCAATAATGAAAGTAGCGATACCAGAAAAGAAAGGGGAAGTTGGGAGGAAAAAGGGGAAACCAATCACAATGATCTACATATAACCCAGGGGAATGGACAGCAAAAAAGTGGGTGAAGGGAGATATCTGTCAGTGTAAGACATGAAAAAAATACTATAAATTATCAAGGGTTCATGAGGGAGGAAGAATGGGGAAGGGAGAGAGGGAAAGAGAGAAGGGAAAAAATGAGGATTCAATGTCAAGGGTTTAAGTAGAAAGAAAATGTTTTGAAAAAAGTACATTTGTACATTGGCAACATATGTACAAATGTACTTAACACAATGAATGGATGTATGGATTGTGACAGAGCTGTACCAGCACCCAACAAAATGATTTAAAAAATATGCTCTGTGTAATAAATAGAAACAAAAGGGCAACCCTGGGATAATGCAATTTACATGAGATCTTTGGAATAGGTAAATTCATAGAGAGTAGATTAGTGAATACCGGGGTAGAGTGGGGTGGGTGCAATGGGAAGTTATAGTTTATAACTATATAATATTTGGGGGTGATGAAATACATTTGGAAGTAGATAGTTGTACAACATGATAAATATAATTGTCACTTAATTTTATACTTAAAACTGATTAAAATGGAAATGTTTATTACATCTATTTTAATCACAATATATTTTAAAGTTAAAGAACTAATAGATGATCATTATAGAAGTAGATATAAATTAGATTTCTGAGGCAGTGGTTCTCAACCTGTGAGTCATGACCCCTTTGGGGGGCGGGGAGGTCAACGGACCTTTCACAAGGGTCACCTATTTCATAACAGTAGCAAAATTACAGCTATGAAGTAGCAACGGCAATTATTTTATGGTTGGAGGGTTATTGCAACTCAAGGAACTGTATTAGAAGGCTGTCACATGAGAAAGGTTGAGAATCACTGAGGGACAGAGAAAACATTGATTTTCTACAGAAAACAAAATCACTGTTAGAGAATAACAGAATTTTACTTCAGGATCCTAGATCATCCTTTTAGGGAGCTTAAAGAGAAGCACCAGGAATCCTGGTGGTGCCGTGGTTGAGTGCTGGCTTCCCAGCAGCTCCATGGAAGCAAGGGGTAAGATTTTCAGTCGAGATTCACAGTCTTGGAGGCAGTATATGTGTGGGTCCATCAGAGGCCGCTGGGGGTCAAAACCAGACCCTTGGCTTGGGTTTGAACAGGGAAAGTTGTGGTGCAGTGTCAATCACATTATATGGTTTATTTTGACATACCTTTTTTCCTCTAAAGGAAGCTGTATGAGGCTAGAGGAGAGTTAACCAAAGAAAACTGAAAGTAGGACTGCAACCATACTCTTCTGGAGAGAGAGAGAGAGAGAGAGAGAGAGAGAGAGAGAGAGAGAGAGAGAGAGAGAGAGAGAGAGAGAGAGAGGTTTCATACTCTTAAAGCTTTTCAGTGCTTCATGATAAAAAGGAAAAGGCATCAGTACAACGGCAGGAGCCTGGGCCACCCTGGCTCCCTCCTCTCAGCTGCTTGGGCTGGCCAGGGGCCCTGCGGGCATCACTGCCCTGCAAGCTGCGAGGCCCAGCTGTGTTGTGTGCTCTGCGGGGTCAGGCCCATTTCTGTCCCGGGGCTTTGGGCGAATGTTTGGATGTTTGGATTTCATTTTCAGCCGTGTGGCATTCCTCTGAGCACCAAGGCAGGCCCTTGCTTGCTGCCCTCCCTCCCACACCCTTTGTGTCTCCGGGGCCTGAGAAGAGTGGGGAACGTGGGCGGGCGGGGAGGAGGGAGCGCGGCGATGCTCACTGCCCTTTCCAGCCCCCGAGTCTCTGGGCAGGGGCCCATCACTTACCCCCCTCACCCCTGTCTGGCAGTTGGCTTGTTTACCGGGCTCTTTAGGTGCTGGGCAGCTGCTATAGCAACCGCTAGGGGTCAGTTTATGGAAGGAAAGGACGGTCCCTTTTGCGGAGCTCAGCTCCTGTTTGCTGGCAGAGTCGAAAACAAAGGCCCAGACTCTGGGAGGAAACACATTGCGAAGCTTCCTCCTCCGGGCCGAACCGCCGCGGACCGGCCAGCGCGGCACAGAGCGAGCGTCCGTTTCTGCTGGCAGAGAGCGGAGCAAGGGTCTTCTGGCTTCTGGCAGATTTCCCCCTGGCCCCCACCCTGGGGCCTGGTCCTCAGGGCTTTTGCAGGCAGACTTTAGAGGGGAGTTTGGAAAGATGGTCAAGGTGATGGCATGCACCAGTCCAATTTATCAAGTAGGCATCAGCAAGATGTTGCTATTCTTCTTTCTCATGGGGAGAGAGGCAGCACACCCTTGGAACAGAATGCCTCCATTCCTCTCTCAAGGCCTAAGGGGTTGGGGGGGGCGGTGGGGGGGAAGCGAGCCACCCACCTCTAGCTTGGTGGCGCGATGGATTAAGCACAGCGCCGCTCCTCGAAGGCCAGAGGTTCAAGCCCATCAGTGGCTCAAACGTGTGGCAGTTAATGGCCTTGAGAACCTTAGGGGGACAACTCTCTGCCCTATACTATCACTCTGAGTAGGAACGATTGCGCTGCACCGAGCACAGTCCACAGGGTTGACAATTCAAATCCAGCAGCAGCTCTCCAGGAGCAAGGCTGGGCTTCCGACTCCCACCAGGGCAGTGACGCAAAGATAAAAAAAATAATAAATAATAAAAATCAGCCACTGAAAACCCTAAGGAGCATAGTTCCACTCTAACATGTACACATGGCCAAGAGGCACCATCATCCTTGGTTGTTTTATGTTCACTTAGTAAATGTCAAATTTAATCCAATCTTAACATGTCTCCTCATAATGGGAATTGATGGGAAACCCTTTGAAATGTTGCAGTGAATTAATGAAGCACTGGAAGTACCCAGTCACCGATGCCAGGAACTTTGGAAGATAGTTGCTTCACCAAACCACCGGAAGAGATCCGTATTGGTGGTGCCCATCCCAAAGAAACATGGCCCCAAAGAGTGTTCAAACTATAGAACATTATCACCGGTAGTACACGCAAATACACTTCTGCACAAGATCATTCAACAATGATTGCTTCGGTACATTGAACATCGGTACAGGGAACAGCTAGAAGTTCAAGCTGGATGGAGAAGAGGACTGAGAACAAGAGCTATCACTGTCGATGTCAGATGGTTCTTGGTTCCAAGCACAGAGAACCAGAAAGATGTTTACTTGTGTTTTCATGGACAGTGTATTTAACTCTGTAGACCATAGAGAAGAATAGGAATTCCAGAACAATTCCTTGTGTTCATTCAGACCCTGTACATGGCTCAAGAGGCAGTTGTGTAAACAGAACAAGACAACGTTGTGTGGTTTAAAATCAGGAAACATGTACATCAGGGTTGTATCCTGTCACCATACTTGTTCAATCTATATGCAGAGCAAATTATCAGAGAAACTAAAGTACAGGAAGAAAAATGGGGCAGCAGGATTGGAGCTTTGTTTGCTGAAAGTGAGGAGGGAGTGAAACACTTGATGAAGATCCAGAATTATACCCTCCAATATGGACTAGAATCAATATAAGGAAGACCCAAATCCTCACAATCGAACCATGATAAATAGAGAAAAGATTGAAGTTGTCAAGGATTTTGTCTTGCTCAGAGCCATAATCTATGTTCATGGAAGCAGCAGTCAAGAAATCCAAAGGGATATTAGGGAAATCACTTGCACAAGACCTCTTTAGAGTAATGAACAGGAGTACTAATTAGAGGACTAAGGCACCCCTGATCTGAGCCATGGTACTTTCTATTGCTTTGTAAAACACGTAAAAATTAGACATAGAATAACAAAGACCTTAGAAGAATCGATGCATTTGAATTGTGGTGTTGGAGAAGAATCTTGAAAGCCCCATGAACTCCTAAAAAGACCAGTCAATCTGTTTTGGAAGAAGGGAGGCCAGAGTGCTCCTTGCAGGCAAGGATGGCATGGCTTCATCTCAGATATTTGGACATGTTGTCCGGAGAGACCATTGCCTTAAAAAGGACATCATGTTTGGTAAAGTAGAGGGGCAATGGCGGTGGTGGGGAAGAGGCCGGGGAAGGAAGGCCCTCAATAATCTGGATGGACAGTGTGGTGGTCATGTACTTGATGTCAATTTCATGATTGAGAGTCTAGGGGTGGAGTCTAGCCTGTCAATCTGGAGATAGCCAATAAGACCTATGAGGGCATGGCTTTCTCCTGAGAATTCTGGGAAGTCTCACGGTATTTCCCTCGCAGAGATGAGAGACCATCTCCCTAGTTATTGGGAGACGCTCAATGGACAAGACAAGATGGCAGCGTCCGAGGAGCTGAAGGAGAAGCCACATGGCCTTACCCTGATGGAACCAGATCTCTGAAGCTGGAGAAGCCACTTGCGGATCCCTGCCAGCGCTGAGTTGCTTCTACCACCACTGGATGCTGCTCATGGACCCTGAGCCCTGGAAGCGAGGAGCTATGGGAAGACCCCTGCCAGAACCTGGATGCTGCGACTGCACGTGCTTCATGAGTCAGAAGGAGACACTATAGACTGGAATCGGATAAATGGGCTAATTTTGGCCTTGTGACTTTGGACTGGACGGGGCTGGGATGCTTCCCCATGTTCCATTCCTCTCATATAGAAACCTTTCCCTTAGATCCATAGGCGTGTTTCTGAATGTGTTTCTCTAGTCTCCCCGGACTCACACAGACAGTGATATGCTATACCGACATGCTCAGGCATAGGAACAATGGTGAGGACAGCAGCACCGGAAGGTGCAGTGATTCTTTCTGCTGTGCTTCGAGTCCCTTTGGGTCAGCGCCTACTCCATAGGGCCTAACAACAACAGCCTCGTAGCTAGAAGTCGTTCTGATGGCGCAGTGGGTAGCAGAGGGTGCTGCTACCCGCAAGGTCAGCGGTTCAGAACCACCCACGGCCTTGGGGGAGAAAGATGGGGCTTTCTGATCCCATCAAGAGTTACACTCTTAAAGCCCCACAGGGGCGCTTCTGCCCCATCCTACAGGACCATTAAGAGTAGAATCCACTCAATGGCAATGAGTGATGTGTGAAATGCTGAGAAGAGCCTCCCAAAATATAATACGATAGGTGAGTTCACTCTTAAAAGGAAAAAAAAATGTTTCTGATCATTTGATTCTTGGACTGCCCCGCTAATCATAAAACATGGAAGGGATTACCAGGCTTATTTAATGGAGATATTTCCATATGTCCAAACAAATGCATTATATGCAAACAGCAAACCTCAGGCAAGGGAGACTAACAAGAGGCAGGCAAATTTACAGGCCCAAACATTAGCACAAGAGAAGGCAATTCCGTAGTGGGCTGTGAGAGATATTTGCTTCTACCCTTTCATTAAAAGTAAGGTCTCCCCAAAGGGCAAGATTTTTTATTTCTTTGCAAAAAAATATATTTAAAATGTGCATTTTGTGTGCAGGAATAAACAAGATTTGTTTCCAAGAATAAATTTAAACCAAACCGCTCCTAGTGGGAAAGGTTTTGCTGCTGTTGTGTGTCTAGAAATCTGACCGGTAGCTGTAGACTTCTCCGTAAAATCTCTTAGGCTGTGATCGAGTGGTATTGTGTTTATGCACTGGGCAGCTACCTGCAAAGCCATCGGTTTGAAACCACCCGTTCATGCGAGGGAGAAAGACAGGACTTTCTACTTCCATGGAGAGTCTCGGTCTCTGTACCCATGTACACAAAGGAGCAGGAAACAGGGAATCCAGGACTGATGATCCCTTCAGAACCAGTGGTGAGAGTGGCAATACCAGGAGGGTGGAGGGAAAGCAGGGTAGAGAAAGGGAACTGATTATAAGGATCTGCATATAACCTTTTCCCTGTGATTCAGATAACGGGGAAGTGGGTAAGGTGAGACAGCGGGCAGTGAGGGATAGGACAAAGTAATAATAATTTATAGATTATCAAGGGTTCATGAGGGTGGGGAGAGAAGGGAGCATGGGGGAATGGGGGATGAGGGGCTGATGCCAAGGGCTTAAATAGAAAGCAAATGTTTTGAGAATAAGGAGGACAACAGATGTACAAATGTGCTTGACATACGATGGATGGATGGATTGTGATGAGGTGTATGAGGCCCCAGTAAAATGACTAAAAATAAGAATTATGATCTCAGAAGTGCACAAGGACGGTTCTACTCTGGGCTGGCTATGAGTGGGAATCACCCCAATGAGAGTGAGAAATCGTTGCCAGAGTGTCTCACCCGGCTGTTCTCTGTAGAGTCACTGCTGCGTTGAGACCACAGTGGCACAGCAGTTTCTGTGGGAAGCTTTTCTGACAAGCAAAACCCAAGAGACTTCATATCCTGTCTACCTGGATTTGGTTTGGCCGACTGACATGGCCAGGGAGAGAAAAAGACATTTGCTTTTATCAAGGCCTCCCTCATCCTAGCATGTCTTGTGCTAAGAAGATTTTGCTGTTCCTTGCTAAGGAAAAGTTGGCTCAATTAGAGATTTTCTGAGTTTTGTAGAACTTCTGGAAATCCTAGTTCCCTAGTTGCAATGCAGTCATGTGTGGTCGTTTTAGGTCTGTTTGACCATAACCCTATGAGCCTCAGTTTTAAGCAAATAAATTAAGAAGCTTAAAACTGATATGTTAGTAAATCAAACAGTAGCCATAACGCGTTCCAGAAAGTCACCGCCAACTCAAACTTCCAGAGTTCCCACATCCCTAGCCTGAAACAAACAATTCAAAGCAAAACAAAACAAAACAAAAAACCCTGTCAAGATAAAAATCACATACAATAAATTGTCTTCACTTCTTACTACCTCTCAAATGCCTCCGTGTTGTTTCCCCCAAGAAGAAAAGTGCCATTCTAGAAGCTGGTATCTCACGTCCTCATGTTGTCCTCTGGCTGGAGCCCCGATGAGGACGTTTGAGCAGCTCTGGGACTCGTTTCTTCTGGGCTCAATGCAAGTGCCGAATCATTTACCATCAGCGCTCCTTCCTAAATGGGAGAGGCCTGTCTGAATACCACTAATGTTGAGTCAGTCAAACAAAAGTAGGAAGAAATGTGGTTGTGGTATTCGTTCTTTCTTTCAACAAGCAACTTGACTGAGGGATGGAATCAACTCAGTTTATTCAGGTTTACTGCACTTTAAAAGAGCTTAATTTTTGAAATACTATTCCCATCTACCTAAAAAGCTAAGGGTTCTTTTCTCTCTTAATCATTTGCCAATAAACCCTCTATTTGAAGCTCAAGCTGTCAGTCTCTTTAAAACCCCTCACCAGCTGTTAAATGAGATAATCACCTGTTTATCCTCCTGTCACTAATTCAAATGCTAATTGCTCTCCAGACTTGGGCCTTCCCCCCTCCCCCGAAGCCCCCCAGCTGCGTGGTACACACTCACAGTGATCATGGGTCTCTGTCTAGTCCTTTCTAGAGGCTTAGCCCACATAGGAAAACACGCACATGAGAGAATTATACAGGTCAGGGTGCTGGATTCACAAGATGATCAGCATAATTAATTTGACAGCTGAGGATATGTTCTGCATGCAAGTATTTACCACCATCAAAAGAACAAAAAAGAAAGAACATGTTTATAACTGAAACATTAGAAATTAGCAAAATGTCAAACTACAGTGCCGCAGTCAAATGAACTAAGGTCAACAGGATGTATGTAGTATGATGTTATCATTTAAAGGATGCTTACAAAGATTGTTAAAAAGCATGTTAAAAGTGTCTGCTTATATGGCATGAAAAAATAAGTAGCATTGCATGTACTACTGTATGATTACAGTTGTGAAAGGGCAGTTTAACTGAGTAAGATCATGAATGTACAATAGCTTTAGAAGGAAAATATTTTTAAATGGTGACTATGAGTAAGGACAATTCTCCGGGCAGGGATAAGTGACAAAATCCTGTTTTCGTGGAGCTTATGATCTGGACGTGAGTGGCAAGCATGATGCAAGTAAATAAATCTATCAACACGATACCTTCCGCGAGCAAGAAAATCCATAAAGGTCATGTAATGGAGCAGCCCCTTGGTTTCTCAGAGGAAACCTAAAAAATTCTTTACCAAAAACCTGAAAATGGGGACAGACAGGGCTAAGGACCAGGCAAAAGTTTAGAGCATGCGAAGAAGGGAGTGTGTGGTAGAAGACAAGTTTGGAGAACTGAGAAGGAGCGAGATCACGCTGGAGGACGATGTCTGGGTGAAACGACACTGGACAGATGTTATGGCAGAAACCCAGGTGTGAGCCATGGTCGCATTGACCAGGTGGTAACCATGCAAATAGTAAAAGATAATGAATTCAAGATTTATTACATTTTTTAAAGATTATTTTACTGGAGACCCTTACAATTCTTTTACCAATCTATACATCAACTGTAGCAAGCTTTTTTGTACATATGTCACCATTTACTTTCTGTTTGAGCCCTTGGTATCAGCTCCTCTTCCCCACCCCCCTCTCCTCCTCTATCCTCCTACCATGATGAGTTTCCTTCTTGAACTTTTTTTTTTCCTTCTTGAACTTCAATTATTATTGTAAATCATTTTGCTGGAGGCTCATATAGCTCTTTTAAAAATACATCCATGCATCCATTGTGTCAAGCTCATTTGGACATTTCTTTGCCATCACCATTTTCAAAACATTTTCTTTCCTCTTGAGCCCTTGGTATGAGCTCCTCATTTTTCCTTATGAACCCTTGATAATTTATAAAAAAATTTTTCACCTCTTCACTGACTGCTGTCTCCCTTCCCCTACATTTTCTGGGATTCGTCCCCTTGAGGAGTGGTGGTTCTGTGCTGATGATTGTGATTGGTTCCCCCCTCCTCCTATCCTCTTCCTACCTTCCCCCTACCCTCCTGGAATCACTACTCACATTTCCGCTTCTGTGGGGCCTATCTGACCTGAGTTTCGTGGCACGAGCTCTTATTTGTACCAATGTCTAGTCTGAAATGAAAGGCAGGAGTAGAGTCATGATAGTGGGGGGTGAGGAAGCCTTAAAGAACCAGAGGAATTTTGTGTGTTTCATTGGTGCTATACTGTGACTCTTCTATGATAAGCTATCACGTAGTTTAAAGATGGAGTTTGGGTCTCTGCTTTGACCCCCCCACCCCATTGTTTTCAACAGTATGTTTTTTTGTTTGTTTTGGGGGAGGTCTTCTGATACCTGTTAACTAATTCTATGATTGAACAGGCTGGTGTGCCTCTTCCTTGTGGACTTGTTGCTTATCTGATAGACGGTTTCTTGTTTAACTTCAAGCCTTTAAGACCCCAGGCACTATATCGTTTAATAGCCATGCACCAACAGTTTTCTTCACCCCATTTGCTTTTGCGTCCCTTTTGTCTTCAGTGATCATGCCGAGAGGGTGAGTATCACAGGTTGTTAGAAAAAAAAAAGTTTTCTTGCATTGAGGGAGTGCTTAAGCAGAGGCCTAAAATCTGCTCACTACCTCAATGTATTACCATATAAATATATGTCCATAGACCACTACCTCTCTTTTATGAATTAATAGAGTTACATATGTACATGCCTATGCTCATATCTCTATCCATAGTGTTGCTTCCTACATCGTTCCTCTGTTTCCTTTTACTGTCCTCCTGTCCCACCATCATGCTTGCCCTTCTTCTACCTCTTAGTCATTCCTCTCAACTAGATTGCTGGTGCTCCAACATCCCCAGGATCTCTATGTCCCGCTAGTTGTCGTTTTTAATTCCCTAGTTGTTCCCTTGTCTATGGTGTTGTTTGCTCACCAGGTGTGGCAGGCCGCCCCCTCTCCCCAACCCGTAGGTTTAGTGTTGTCCTCTGCAGCACATACATCTAGGGGGAGGGTCAGTTTGACTCTGATTGGGGTCAGCCCTGTAGCCCCCCGTATTCATGGGTTGCTCCATGTGGTTACACTGCCCTCAAGGTTTGGCATGCCAGAGTGGGCATTCATTTTTAAGGTAGAGCTGGCACAGATGACTAATGAACCAGATTGTAAAAATCAAATAATTACAGGACTCCCAAATATTTGACCTTGACACTGAACAGATTGTAGAACTGCTTATGGATCTGAGAAAATAGTGGAAGATTAGGCATGTGGTAGACTATTAAGAGTTACATTACATTTGAAATCCTTATTAGATTTCCCAATGGAAATATCCATTAGGTAGTCAAGTAGCTCCAGGGTATGGCTCTCAGGGGACGAGTCAGGGCTACAAATGTCTTTGGGGGTTTAGTTGCCTGACGTTGGCATTTAAAGCAATCTTGAGAAATGGAAGAGAGAAGCAAGTCATTCCCAAACTGCCAGTTAGAGATTGGGATCAGGAGTAGGATGGAGAACAATGCCCAGTGAATTAGCAGGAAAGTCAGGAGAATAAAAGGTGTACCAAAAACCAAGAGGAAAACTGAAAGTTTGAGAACTGGTTAAAAAATAATAAGAACCTTTGGACCCCAGATGACACTTATCGGGTCACAGAATTTCAGAGGCATCTGGATAGAACAGACAGAACCTCAATGGGATCTGAGGTAGTAAGTTCAGTGACCACAACCAGCAGTTGCTATTGTGTTGGTTCTATGTCATGATATTCCAACAGTGTTGTTCCCAGGGCTTTCAGTAAAAGTAGACAACCAGAACTTTCTTCCAAGGCACTTCTGGTTGCTCTCCAACTTCCAAATTATCTGTTAATAGCCAAGACTGTTCAATATTTTCATCACCCAGGAACATCCAGGTGACCCAGACACAACATTTCCTCTAGAAAGAAAGCAGAACTGGGACAGACTGAGTCACAGCAGGGCTGTTTTTCCCTAATGATTTTATTTACAGCTCTTTTAACATCCAACACATCATTTGTATCAAGCACATTTGTACACATCTTGCCATCTTCATTTCCAAATATTTTCTACTTGAGCCTTTGGTATAAGCTCTTGTTTCCCCCACCTATTTTTTTAATAAATCATTTTATTGGGTGCTCATACAACTCCCATCATGATCAGTATATCAATTGTATGCAGACCACATTTGCACACTTGCTGCCATCATCACTCTAAAAACATCCTCCCTCCACTTAGGACCCCAGTACTAGCTCCCCATGTTTCCCCTCCCTCCCCACCCCTCCCTCCGTAAACCCTTAATAACTTACAAATTGTTATTACTTTTTCATATCGTATACTGTCCTAAGTGTCCCTTCACTCACTTCCCTGTGGTCTGTACCCCAGAGAGAAGGTTATATGTAGATCTCTCAAATTGGTTCCCCCTTTCTATTCCAACATCCCCCCCCCCCACCCTCTCGGTATCACCACTCCCACCACTGGTCCTAAGGGATCATCTATCCTAAATTCCCCATGTTTCTGGCTCCAGTGTACATCTCCTGGTCTCACTGGATTTGTCAGATAGAATTAGGATCGTGATGGTGGAAGGAAGCATTTAAGAACTAGAGAAAAGTTGCATATTTCATTGTTACTACACTGTACCTTGACTGGCTCATCTCCTTCCTACAACCCCTCTGAGAAGGGAAGTCGCTTCACCTATTGATGAGCTTTGTGTCCTCAATCTGTACTCCCCCTCATTTATAGTGATTTAATTTTTAGTTTTTTGTTGCCTGATACTGGATCTCTTGGGCACCTCATGTTCTCACAGGCTGGTGTGTTTCTTCCATGTGGGCTTTGTTGCTTCTGAGCTAAATGGCCGCTTGCCTACTTTCAAGCCTTTAAGACCCCAGATGCTATATCTTTTGATAGCTGGTTACCATCAACTTTCTTCACCACCTTTGCTTATGCACACCTTTGTGTTCAGTGATTGTGCCAGGAAGGTAAGCATCATGGAATGCCAATTTAATAGAACAAAATGTTTTTGCACTGAGGAAGTACTTGACGGGAGGTACAATGCCCATCTGCTGTCCTAATCTTAACCCTATAAGTATATGCACCTTGATTTATTTCCCCATCATCATATATAAGTGTATTCACCTATGTACATGCCTGCATTTAGACCTCTATAAATGCCCTTTACCCTCCAGTTCTTTCTTCTCGTTCACAGAAGGAATTTTTAGTGAAATATTTTAGAGTATATTTGAATACAGATAGAAACATTTATCATTTTTTTAAAGGATAAACATATCCTAGTGGAGAAAGAGAAAGGTGGACAATAAAAATGAAGTTACTGAAAGGCAAGAGAAGATGTAATCTAAAGGCGAGGTTTGGCATTTGATGGGCACAGAGACTCACCATGCCCTGTAAGAGGTAGGAAGAACCCGGAGGACCATGGGAAGAACACTGTAAGGGGCCCCCTTTCTAATCATTTCTATGTCTGGTGCTTCCTAAGACACGGTCACCCCCTGCTTCCCCTTGACCACTGTAACGGGAAGCAGGCATAGATAATATATAAACATACAAGCATGGCTGAATCCAAATAAAAATTTATGTATAGATATGGACATTTGCGTTTCATACTCTATCTATGTATCATACTCTTCATTTGATGTTGCTCACACATATAAGGTGGAAAACCCAGGCTTAGCTGATGGGTCACAATACAAAAACAAGTGGGAGACCAGAGCTGGCCCTTGAGCCAACGTTTGCTGACTCCTGGAAGGTGTTCCGTTCACTCCAGCGATACTCAGAAAAGTCACCAAGGCCTTGGGGCACCCCTCTCAAGGCAGCCTGAAGAGCAGCACTGCCCTTAGAGGCTTGTGCAACAGTGCGTATTTCCTCTTAGCTGCTGCAAGCAGGGGTGTTTTTCTTTCAACTTGCGTTTCCACTTTTTCTTTAGAACCTTGTATTCTAATATTAATCAGTCTTGCGACAGAGAGAAACAATGAGCCCTATGTTTGAACAGTTGACCTTCTTCTCTTAATGTGGTGGCCCTGCCTGTAATAGAACTGAAACCTCAATGAGGGCTGGAGGACCTGCCGTGATCCTTGACAATCCTCCCCCTTATGCCCCAGCCATCTTGTCTAATTTCAAGGCAGCTATTGTTATTTTTTTTTTTTTTACGGAGCAACACGATGCATATTTTACCAACTGTGTTGACAATATTGAAGCTAAAATTCTTTTTCATATTCCACACTTAATTAAAAAGCAAAAATCTACTTGAAAAATTTTAAAATCTGATCAAGTTATTTATTGACTTAGGTATGTGTGCATATGGGTAACAGAGGAACAGAACAGATTTAACTTGATGGGCAGAAACTAGGACTAGAGAAAAGTTCAAGGAGATAAAATGACAGAGAAATATAATTTCCTTTAAGAAAAAATGTTCTTGATAATGAAGGTCGAGCTAATTATAATAGCAAAATGTATTTAGTATCCATCTCTGACCCTTTTGAGAGACTTAACGAGAATGCTTAGAGTACATGTAATTTTTTTAACCTCCATAAACTCTCTGAGTTTTTAAAGATCGTGTCTTGTTTGTATATTTTCAGACACATTTCCTAGCCAACAAAGGGCTGTACACTTTGTAACTGACTCCATGGCAACAAGATAACGGGTCGAGGTCCGACAGTGAAGTGAACTATTTCAAAGATGGTCTGCACTTAATCATTTGAACGGCACAATAGTTTGTTTTAATTCACGTTACAACCGATGCATCTGGATTATGCTGCTGATAGGTGATTAGTGATCTCTCTACAAGATGGGGGCATTTCAATTAAACCTGCTTGAGATGGCTAAATAAGGTGACAAACATCCTGCTTTTTAACAATTTGTCTCGCGTCTTGAGGAGTTTTAAAATTAAATAAATATGTTGCAGTACAATTTTTGCATTCTATGAACATTTTTGCTGCTCCATCTAGAGCAAATTTTTAATCAATAAATATCCTCTCATCCCGGTCAATGGTGTCCCACTTAAAATCTGGTCACTTTACAGCGTGTGAAGGACTGTGGGTGGAGTCCTGACTAACCTAAGAATTAGCATCCAGAAGAAATGACGCTTCCTTCCAAGGCAGTTTCAATTACCTTAAAAGTAGACTCTGCAAAAGACCCACTAAAATATCAATGCTGATCATCCCCCTTACTAGTTGATGCAACACCTGATGCTTCTTAATGCTGATTGATTAACTGGCTAATTACCTGAAATAACTGCTCAGAGCTCTAATACAGTACCTGGGTGATTGGTAAATTCTTGTCACTGGTTGCAACCCTTCCCTGAGTTTCCAAGCCAAAGACTCGCCCAGCCCATGGTCTAAGCAGAGAGACAAAGCAGAGTTCCTGGTACAAAGACAGTGTTTGGTGGCTGTTTGGAGATTGATGAATTCATTAACTGGATAAGTAATCAATATAACCAAGGACTACTCATACGAAAACCGCAAAATCACAATGCTGCATTCCAGTGGGGAGGCTTTTCTGTCTCCCCAGTGAATGAATCATGTCTGAGGGTGTCACAGATCGCACAAGAGAAAGTGGAAGCTAAGCAGGGTGAGCGTTATGCCACAGGAAAGGATGGGTGCCTCTCTGTTCGCAGCCACTTTATTCTCTCATCTCACTTGCTTTCACTTGCAACACTCTAGCTTTGTCCACAAAGGGCAGCCCTCAAGCCCAGAGAACTCCACCACTGTCTTTCCACCTTCCCCCCTCACCCACCACCTATGTCCACCACCCACAGGGGCCTGGATGTCTTCAAGTGAGCAGCGACTTCGAAGGCTTGCCAAGCGAGACTCTCCCCTTGCAAAACTCTGAATGAAATGGAAGACATCATTGGCAGAGGATGGGGAATTCTACAGCCAATGGAGGGAAAGTTACGGCTGGTTAAGGCTTATTGGACTTCATTCAACAGGAGCGAGCAAAGGATCCAAATCAAACTCATGCCTCAGAGTCAATTGCGACCCATAGAACCTTAGAGATCAAGGCAAACCACCTCTCTGGGTTTCAGAGACTCAGACCCTTTACAATGAACTATTACCACTATCCACACAGGAAGCCGATTGATAAAGAATGTGTGTGTGTGAGGGGAGGGGGAGTGGGGAGTTGTTAGATGAGGTTGGTGGTAGTGGTAAAATGTATCAGAAAAGCAAAGATTGGAGCCTAAATAGCCCCAGAGAGAGAGAATGAGTGAGAACAACTGCCTCCATGACACTCCAGAAAAATGGTGGTATTCATACATGCCTGACCTTCTCTAGAATCCCTTGAGTCTTCGCAGCTAGCTGCTGAATGCCCTTTTCTTTGTCCAAAGTTATCAACTTGTGACACTGCTGATGGAGTCCTTAGGGCAATCTACACCCCAAACTGGAATATACTATGCAGTGTCCTCTGGGCCGTACAAAGATGTGTTCTCCCCCCAACCATCCCTATGAAGCGAAAAGAAAAAGTAAAGCTAACGGTGACATTTCAGATACTTGCTCCACATTCAGTGATAGAGTCTCCTTGTCAGTGAAAAGTCAGACCCTAGCATACTCAAACAAAAATAGGGTTTTTTTGTTTTTTGTTTGTTTTAATGCCCATGCAACTATAGATCCTCCTGAGTACTATGCAGGCCCTTACCCAGAGAGGCATGTTTCACCCCCTCCAAAGAAGAACAGTGCATCTCCTTGATCGCTCGGTATCACCCCGCTGAAAACTGAATCAAGCATTTGTGCCACCCTTTCTCCATGACTCATCTCGCAGTGTGCATTTCTTTCTCACATGAGCGGTCAATTTGAAAACATAAGAAAAGCACTGTGACCCACACTCAAAATTACTTCATGGTACTTAGTGAAAAGAAAGACTGGCTGTCTCTTCTTCCTATAAACTTAGAAATCCATCCGGTCTAAAGCCAGTCAACAAGACTTGTACTTTCTCTGTGGCATCCAAGCTTGCAGGGGAAGTAAAATCAAAACTGGAGCGAGGAGTGGAAGCATTGCAAAATGGTTTTGATCAGCCTATATATATATGTCTGTATGATAAGAGATTCCCACATTTAAGCTCAAAAGATGACACTCAGATCAAAAGAGAGCTTGTGAGGGAAAGGTACAGGACCACCACTGGGCATAGAATATCATCCAATTAAAACCATGGTAGACTTAGGATCTGACGGGGCCACTCATTTTGTTCCTTAAACCCCCTGTCCCTCTTGGCTTGCTTCCATTTCAGCTGGGAAACAGGCCAATCCGATCTCTGCCCCAGGCCAGGGAGGGTTGTCTCAGGGAGGCTGAAGGAGGAACTTCCTTCTCCCCCTCCCCATCCTGAGTGAAAGCATTGCACAACCAGCAGGTGTAATAAAAGGAGTTCTGTTCCATGGGTCCAGTTCACCATCCTACTCACACAAACCGAAGTTTTTCCTTAACTGACCTTAGTCAAAATGAATTCAATTTGTTAAGTGGATGTTTGCAAGATCTTACAGCACCCCCAAATGAACACATTCCACTTCACTTCCACTTACAGGTCTTACACATGACCTAAATATTTTTATTATACTCTCTTCCGGGGACCAGGTGGGGGAAAAAGTGTAATCCTCTAAATAGACACAACTCACCTGGTCCTTGTGAACGAAAAGGAAAAAGAGTCAGGTTCCTCCTCTAAGTCTTTGTTGAACATTTGCTGTTGGTCTGGTGCTTTTTCTGCCATTCAGTTTGAGATTTCAATTCTAGACATCTAGGAGGAACATGGAAATGTTCTGCTAATCTTTCCTTAGTAGATAACTGTTATTTCGATTCTGAGGAAGCTCAGGACACAAGTCTTGACAACTTCCAGGAAGTTGCAACAGTTTAAAGGTTTCAAGGTAAAAAGAAAAAAAATCTTCATCTTGTATTTATCATTTTGATTTTTTAAAAGCTTCTTCTTATCTGAATTCCTCCTGCCATAACTAATCTGTGGGCTTCATTATAAGTTTTTGTGAAAAATCATTTTTTATTAAACTCAAAGTTCCTCTTAGGAAAGCAAATGTCTTCTATCTAGAGCCTCTCCAGTTCTTTAAATATGCAAGACTCTCAGTAAATGTTTGTGAAAGTTAATTAATCCATGCACTTGTGGGCTTTAAATCTTATCCCTCAGCATTGTTATTCCAAATAAAGAAACTCATTGAGAACAATTGAATTATGCACAATCTCAGTCTTGGCAAGCAATATGCCAAGATAGATGACCAGTCTCACCTTTCTCTTCTGGATGAAAATATTTTCGGAAATACCTATGTCTGCTTGCACATATCAAATCTTTGCAGATATGCAAAGTGTTACTCTGCTTTCCATGGTACTAAGTCAACTTTAAATGAATGGTGACCATTCAGCTTCACATGCATTCTCATGTTTAGCCCTTGCAACAATGTATAAGTAATCAATTAGATAGTCAATTTTACTAGTAAGGAAACAGAGGCACAGCGATGTTAAGTGGTCTATGCCAGGAGGTAAAAAAAAAAAAAAGGTAGAAACAAGATTCATTCTGGTCCTGTTCTCAGTGTTGAGACTGAACTCCATGAAACTGTATCTATAGATTACATAATATGCATCTGAAAGGGAAAAAACTAGCAAACCAAACCCATTGCCATCAACAGTATTCCAACTCATAGGACCTTAACAGGGTTTCCAAGGGTGGAAAATCTTTATGGAATCAGATAACCTTATCTTTCTCCCACAGAGTGGCTGTTGGATTTGAACTGCCGGCCTAGTAGTTAGCAACTGAAGAAGGAATAGAAAGTAAATTGGTGTTGGGGCAGAGAACTAATTTGCTTACAGTGACTTTCAAAAATGGATGTGGAGAATAAATATTTTTGTACTTAAGGTACAATGTGGCAGAGGTTAGCCAGGTAACACAAAGCAGTAGTCTTGGGGTGTGGGATGGAGTCCAGAATCCTGAATTTCAGCAGGAGTTTCTTTGATCTTCTGATTTCTTTCTCTTTCTTTCTTTTTTTCTTTTACAGCTAGAATTTTGGATTTTACTCAAATTCTCTTGATATATCAGAAAAAGAAAAGCCTTCACTGCCATCATGTTGATTCCAATACTCAATAGCATATACCAAAGTCTCATAACCAAGCACCATCAGTTTTCTTCACCACGTTTGCTTATTCACCCATTTTGACTTCAGCGATCATGTTGGGAAGGTGGGTACCACAGAATGCTAAGTTATTAGAACAAAGTGTTCTTTCATTGAGGGAGGACTTGAGTCGAGACCAGATGTCTGTCTGCTACCGTGATACTTAACATGTAAATATATGTATGTAGATTTATACCCATATTGGTATATATTAATATATTTACATAGATACTTGCCTCTATTTTTATTTCTATAAATGTCTTTTGCCGCCTAGTTCTTTCTTCTATTTCCTTTTACTTTCCTCCTGTCCCACTATCATGCTTGACCTTCATTCGGCTCTCAGCAGTTCCTCTTGGCTACCTTGCACTTGATCAAGGGCTCCCACCCCCAGAGACTCATTTCCTCAACAGACAATTACTGGGTACCATTTAGACTTTTTAGGTACACAGGTGGTAAGCAGAGTCCCCAATTTCGGTCATCTGTCATCGTCATCACCATCCTAAATACATGTTGTTGTTATTGCTAATTGCCATCAAGTCAATTTTGCTACAATCCCATGCATAACAGACCAAAATGCAGCTCAGTCCTACATTATGCTCATGATTAAGAAACCATACCAAACAATGCTTTGCTGCAATCCATCAGGGTTTCATTGGCTAATATTTTTTAACTTTTTAATGTGAAGTGAGTGATAGTTTGCATATAATGAGTTTATATTCAATAATTCATGCACAGTTTCTTTCATCTCATTCATTGTAATCCCCTTGATGTAATCTCATCTATTTCAACCGCTCCCTGTGTTTCCTGTTTCTATTTTTTCCTATTTCCTAACCTTCCTGAATTTTAGCTCAAAACCAAACTCACTGCCTTTGATTTGATGCCAATTCATCGTGACCCAGAAGGCCAGAATAGAATTACCCCGA
Organism: Nesogale talazaci; assembly: GCA_004026705.1. NCBI lineage: Eukaryota > Metazoa > Chordata > Mammalia > Afrosoricida > Tenrecidae > Nesogale > Nesogale talazaci. The sequence continues at coordinate 62,874 of PVJH01001877.1, read as the reverse complement.
TGAGTGTTTGAGACTATAATTGTTTACTGGAGTAGAAATCCCTGTGTCTCTCCTATGAAGCAGCTGGTGGTCTTGAACTGCAAACTTTGTGGATCACAGCCCAATGGATAACGGCCAGGGCTCTTTGATCATTTGGTCTCAAATGGTAAAGTATTCTAAGACATGCACATGCCAATAATTTTGTTTTCCTTATAGACCTATCTATTGCTTGACTGAAATTGAACCAATATGAGGGTAACCAAGGACAAGGATCTTAGGGCTTTTTCCAATCTCCATCCAACCAGCCAGTCTTGACTCCTTCATGATTTGGGGTTTTGTCCCATGTCTTTCTCCCACTCTATCTAAGACCTTCTGATGGGATTCCTTTTGCAGCAGTGGGTAGTAATAGTGGGAACCATTTAGTTCTTCTGTCTGTGGAGAGTGATGTTTGCATACTTAATAATTTTTGAACTATTTCCCTATAATCCTAATTCTAACGTTCTTCTTTCCTCCAGATAGGGAGAAACCAGTAGTTGAAATTTCCATGGACACTTGTGACCTTTTTAAGATCCAGACACTATGCACCTAGAAGAGGGGGACTTTGTGAATTATGTGATACCACTTTTCCTGGGTGTCTCCAACAACCATATGAATAAATCATCAGTATCTGATGGTTTGTTTGGCTGGACTTTTTCCAAATGTTGTAGTTGATGTGGTAAGGTGTTTATTTACCAGTACTGCTTTCTCATGTTTTCACAAATGCACAGTGATCAATGGCCTGAATCCTTGATGATTTGGATATGGGGTCAAAACTTCCAAGACATAGTGTTAATGTTTGTTAATTTTTTTGTTCATGTTTGCCTCTGATTAGAGGTCTATATACAAGAGCAATTGAACATTGAGAAAACATCCCAGCCCAATCAAGTCCAAGGCCATCGTTCAATATTAGCCCGTATGTCCGATACCAATCTATAAGTTCCCTTCAGATTCATGAAGCATATGCAATGACATCAGGACAATCAGATACCAGTGGGTACCGAGCCTTGTATATGGAATGGCAGTAGAAGCATCTCAGCACTGGCAGGGGTCTCCCCGTGGCTCCTCCAGTTTCAGAGGTCTGGTTGCATCCATGTGGCTTGTCCAGCTATGGGCACTAGGTTAGCTCCAGGTGGCTTCTCCTCAGGGATATCTTGCAGGAAGTAAGTCTTGTCAGTAGCAGTAGAAAGTCTGCAAGGGAGTGAACCGAGAGAGACAGTATCTCCGCCTCGAAGAAGGAATTATTAGAATTTCCAGGAGAAGGTCATGCCCACACAGAGATCTCATTGGCTATCACCAGATTGACAGGCTAGACTTCAACCTCTTAATCCTCAAATTGACACAGCTTAATTGACTGCTTCAGCGACCAAGAGCAGCTCCGACTCCAGAAAAAAGAATTTAGTGGCTCAAAAAGAAAATGAAAACAAAGGAACTGTAAAAGAAAAAGGGACAGTGTTGGACTCAATAGGCAAAATGGGATAGAAGGGAGAGAAGATAAAATAGTGAAGAGAAGACCAAAAGAAAAGGAAAGAGAGTAGTGGAAAGTAGGAAAAAGTAAGGAAAGTTGAGAAAGGACTTTTTAAAGGGAAGGGAGAAAAATAAAGATGGAAACTATGTGGGGAGAGGAGGGTGGGAGTGGGCAGGGCATCCTGGATGATTTGGTTCTCCTCTGCCTGCCAAGAGCTCACAGGATATTGAGGAGGGACAGGGGTCAAGACCCCTGTCTTAGATAGAGTCTATGCTGACCTTTATATCGTCTGGGGTCAAAGCACTTGATTCAGAAATAATTTGTCCCTCCAATCAGATGGTATCTGATGAGAAAATTTATTGCTGGAAAGAATTCTTTAGAGCTTAGAGGGCAGCTGGAGACAGGGCAGCTGAATATGAAAGAAGTTCATGCCGGGCTGAGCCCTGGTGGCGCAGTGGTTCAGTGCAGGATTGCGGCCCACAGGGTTGGCAGTTCAAATCCAGCAACAGCTCTCCAGAAGCAAGATTGGGCCTTCTACTCCCACCAGCGGGCAGTAATGCCCACAAAAAAAAAAAAAAAAGAAAGAAAAGAAGTTCTTGCCTCTTGGTTTTGCCAGTCTGATGAGAGAAAGTTCATGCATCTCCAGAGGTGAGATCGCTTCTCAGTCTTTTGGCTAAGCTCAAGAGCAGAGGTGGAGGTGGTGCATTCCTGCTCCAATCCATGAAGAGCCAAGGTGGAACCACCCCCGTGGTGGGTGAGTGGGGAAAGTGGCCACACTTGTGGTCCTAAGGAGGGTGTGTGGAAAAATGAGGATCCTGTCTTTCTCAATACCAGTAGCCTGTGGGCCTTTGTCAAAGGCCCTGTCTCAAACACTGTTTGCAAAAGTTCAATTTGGCACCTCCACATTGGGCTGCTTGGCAATTCACCCATTTTTCTCCCATCTGGCAGCTTTTCATGAGCTTCTCCTAATCAATATTCATTCCATGTCACTATCCTCTCCTCTGAAGCTAGGGTTCCAGGATTATCATCTGTAGAGATCTTATTTGGTCTCTGATGACTCTGTTAGGTTCTCTGATAGCATATGGTGCTAGGCTCTTAGCTGTAAGGTTAGCAGTTTGAAACCACCAGATGCTGTGCTGGAGAGAGATGACACTATCTACTCCCATAAAGATGTCACTTTGGAAACCCTTCAGGAAAGTTCTCCCCTCTCTTAAAGGGTTGTTACAGAACAGAACATACTCCACAGCAGTGAATCTGGGCTTTTCTTTGGGGCCAAGTGTTTTTGCTGTAGAAGTCTGGTGTGGTGTGCCTGTTTAGTTCACCTCTTGCTGGAAAACTGCATTATACTGACTCATATTTAGAAGGAGCTCTTCAGGACTTTCTTCCTAGTCTGTCTTATTCTGGAAGCTCTGCTGAGATGATCCATCAGGGAAGTACCTGCTGGTATTGGAAATACTGACGGAATACCTTCCAGCATCCCAGCAACATGCAAGCTACCACAGTGTGAGGAACTGACACATGATTGGTGGGCCAAATGCTTTCAGAACCACAATCTTTTATGACTCATATAAGAACCTTTTAAATGTTGGGGAAAAAATTACCTGGCTTAGCTTCATTACCTTGATATGTTTAATGAAAATGTCTTTAAAATGTAGTTTCAGAATGAATTAAAAGCAACCCGAGAGAGAGAGCAATGACAATAATGCTCACAATTTAGATTAAGAAAATGTTTTAGGGTAAGCGAACATTCAAAAGTGTCTGAGAGAATATGGATTAATGTTTTTAAAGACTCCATTAAAAAAAAAAGGCACAACCCCATTAGGAAGAGAAGAATTGAGGAAGATGGGTTTGTCACATGCTTGAAGCTCGTTCCGGAAGACTGCTTGAATGAAGAGAAACAAGAAGAAAGTCCTGCCAGGCAGCGCAGGAAAAATGAAACTCAGGAAGCACAGCCTCGTTGCTGAAGGGTGTTCCTCCTCCCCTCTTCCCAGCACAGTATTTAAACCTCACCGTGTTCAGGGCTGACGGTAACCCATACAGATTGGAAAAGCATCTCTTCCCTCAGACCCACCAAGCAGCCCATTCATTTTATTTTTATTTTTACTCCAATCTATATTTGTCTAAAAGGAAACAGCCATAAAATGAAAAATATGATATAATAACTATTCATACTAGCCACTTAGATTCATTTCTGACATTCTGCTACACACACAGGCTTTCTCTCTGAGTCATTTGAATATGTTTCTGTCATGATAGTTCTTCTTCCCTAAGGACCCAATACGTATTGCCTAAGAATAAAAACACTCTCCTAAGACACTTGCAATTGTCATATCTAAGAAAACAAGCAGCACTTTATTTTGTTATTAGGTATTGTCAAGTCAGATCCATCTTTAAGGATCTAATGTACAACCTAAGCACCGCCTGGTCCAGTTGTCGCTATGTTTAAGCTCATTGCTTCAGCCACTGTATCTGTTCATCTTCTTGCAGGGTGAAAGCGTGGGCTGGGAGATGTCTTCCTCTTTTTCTCCAAAACTTTACACTATGTCTTTCTCCAGGGAATGGTCCCTCCTGATAACATGTCCAAGGTAAATGAAACAAACTCTTACTCTCACAGAGCATTCTGGTTATCCTTCTTCCAAGACAGATTTGTGCATTCTTCTGAAAGTCCCAGTGTATCCAATATTCTTCGTCAACAGATGCATCAATTCTTTTACATTGATCTTCCCCCATTTAATAATGTTTTCTATTGGTAAAGTTGTGAGGATTTTTGTTTACATTTTAGGGAGTTACAGTCTAAAATTAAGTCTGCAGTCTTTGATCCTCACCAAGTGTGTTAAGTCTTCCTTGCTTTCAATAAGCAAGATTGTGTCACAGCTTGTTACTAAGTCATCCTCCAATCCCGATGTTATGTTCTCCTTCAGATGTCCAGAATCTCAGATTTTTTTTGCATACACTTTGAATAAATAGAATGAAAGGATACAACCCTGATAAACACCTTTCCTGTTTTTAAACCATGCAGCATTAGCTTGTTCTGGCCAAACAACTTCCTCTTGGTCTTTGTGCAAACTCCAGATACAGATTCATTGCTTTGTTTGTTTTATAAATCATTTTACTAGGGATGCTTGCAGCTTTTATAACAACCCATACATCAATTGTTTCAAGCATATTTGTACATATATTGCCATCATTATCTTCAAAACATTTACTTTCTCTTTGAGCCTTTGCTATCCACTCCTCTTTTTTCCTTCCCTCCTCCCTCCCACCCTTGTGACTCCTTGATAAATGATAAACTATTATTATTTTCATGCCTTACACTGACCGCTCTCTCCCTTTACCCACATTTCTGTTGTGCATCTGCCTTGGAGGGGAGCATTATGTGTCAATCATTGTGATCACTTTTCCCTTCCTCTCCCTACCTTTCCCCTGGTAACATTATTCAAAATCCCATTCCTGAGTGGTTTATCTGACTGCAATTCTGTGTGCTGGAAGCTCTTTACCAGTATATATGCTCCAGTATAGACAGAATTGAAAGGAAGGACTCAGGTCGTGATGGTGGTTGGTGAGGAAGCCTCAAAGCACCAGAGGAATATCGTGTTTCATTGGTGCTATACTGCATCCTTGTTGACCCACCCCTTCCTTGTGACCCTTCTGTGAGGGGATGTCCCATTGTTAACAGATGGGTTTGGAGTGTCTGCTCCAGTCCCCCTCATTCTCAACAATATGGGGGAGGGGTTGGTGTGCCTGTTTTTATGCATATTCTTTCTTAACATGAATTCAAATCCATTCCTTTTGAATTTGTTATTCTTGGTATAGTAAACCACATGGGCATTCAACAGATGCTAAAAACATCAATCTTGTTACTTCTCAATTCACTTTTGACAACTTCTAACTTTTCTGGATCAATATATCATACATTCCATGTTCTGATTATTAATGGATATCCTTTTTTTTCCCAGTCATACCCCATCCACAAATGAAAGTTCTAATACTTTTCCTCACCTAAGCCATCAAGGAAAGTCAAAAAAGTCTGTCATCTAAGTTCCAAGTTCATCATGACAGAGTTCACAATCAGGGTGCAGTTTACAATCACAAAGAACTGGAAACAACCTAAGTTTCCATCAATGGATGAATGGGCCCCAAACTCTGATACAATGGAATACTACACATCCCTAAAAAGCAGTGATGAGTGTATCTAGCACATTGTCACATGGGAAGAGTTAGAGGAAATTATGCTAAGTGAAATAAGTCAAGCACAAAAGGACAAGTCAAACCTGTGTCTACTGAGGTAAGTTTAAAAATCACAAGGGGCATCAGGGAAAAGCCACTAACTGCATAAATTCCCAAGGTGAGGCTCAGAAATTTTCATAGGAGTCAGACTCAATCCCGGGATGCATGTGGCAGGCAACGACAAAGGAAAAGAAAAGAAATAAAGAGAGCAGATGGGGGGGGGGGCCCTGCGGGGAACAGGGCACTAACCCACCAGTGTGTGTGGGGTGGGGGTATGGTTCATGTCTGTACACAAAAGGGAGAGAGGGACCAAGCCTCATCCTGGTGCATCAAGTCTGGAGGGCAACATATCTGCATGAAGCAGTGAACTAACAGAGAGATTTGTAAGTCCAGTCCCATCCCTAGCGCCATCAACCCACTGCCCCAGAAGATTGCACTACAGAGGACAGCACTGAAGATACAACCAAGGGATAGTGGTGTCAGCCCAGACCACATGGGAACAAACTAAAAGGGAGAGAGAGAGAGAGAGAGAGAGAGAGAACCAAATTCTGACGCACCAATCCCTGGGGATGACACTCCTGCTCAGAGCAGCCAAAACATAGAGAAGACATTGGGATTGGCCCCACCATGAGACACGATATCTCCTATCTGATCCACAGTGTTATAGGGGACAGCACTGGAGACACAGTGTGGGAATTGTGCCCAGTCTGACCTCCACAAACAGGGCCAAACACAAAGTAAGCACAACAGAGCAAAGAGAGCAAGGCAATGAATTCCCCGAGGAATCCAGAAAATAGACCGGACTCAGAGGGAAAGCTTAGCACCTCATCAGACTAAATCGGAAAACAAACATGTGGCGGTTATATATCAATGTCAATTTCATGATTGAGATGTAAGGGTGGAGTTTGATCTGTTAATCTGGAGATAGTCATTGAGTAGCCAATGAGGCCTCTGGGTGGGCATGGCTTTTTCCTGAGACTTCTAGGAAATCTCGAGGTATTTCCTTCATGAAGATGAAAGGCCATCTCCCCAATTGTTGGGAGTCAGTCTCCGAGATAATGAACTACAGACAAGACAAGATGGCAGTGTCCAAGGAGCTGGAGGAGAAGCCACACGACCTTACCCTGATGGAACCAGACCTCTGAAGCTGGAGAAGACATGTGAAGACCCCTGCCAGCGCTGAGTTGCTTCTACCACCACTGGATGCTGTGGATAGACCCTGAGCCCTAGAAGTGAGGAGTCATGAGGAGACCCCTGCCAGTGCCAGGACTCTGCACCCACTGGTCTGTGACTTCCTGAGTCAGAATGAGACTTTTAGACTGATATCGGGCGTATGGACTAATAACGGACTTATGACTTTGAACTGGACTGGGTTGGGATGCTTTCTCAATGTTTCCATTCCTCTTGTATATCAACCTTGTTACCCTTATATCTATATGTGTGTCCATGAATTTGTTTCTCTGGTGTACCCAGACTAAAACGATACATAAAGGTCAGCAGACAGACCTGGAACTATGTGTAGGCCCTTTATATTTCTTCTTCTTCTTCTCCTCCTCCTTCTCTTCCTCCTCCTCCTTCTTTTTTCCCATGTCTATCTATGAGACAGGTCAGATAAACAATCCCAAGGAGAAAACAACCAGACCAACAGTTCCTGGGGACATGGGAGAGGGTGGGCAGAGTGAGGAGGGGGCCAACAAAACCAGGGACAAAGAAACAACAAGAGATCTAAAATCCATGGTGAGGAGGGTGCAGAATGCCTGGTGGGATTTGACCAAGTGCGATGTAGTCAAGAGGAGTTACAAAGGAAGCTTGAGTATGATAGTGGGACAGAAGGAAAGTAAAAGGAAATAGAGGAAGGAACTAGGAGGCAAAGGACATTTATAGGGGTCGAAATACAGGCATGTACATATGTGAATATATTTATATATAAGAACAGGGAAATGTATATATGAAGTATTAAGGTGGCAGACAGACATTGGACTTCCACTCAAGTACTCCCTCAACGCAAGGACACTTTGTTCTAATAACCCGGCATTTTGTGATATTCACCTTCTCAACACAATTGCTGAAGACGAAATGAGTTCATAAGTCAATGTGGTGAAGAGAGCTGATGGTGTCCAGGTATCAAAAGAAATAGCATCTGGGATCTTAAAGGTTTTAAGTTTAAAAAATGGCCACCTAGCTTTGAAACAACAAAGCCTATATGGAAGAAGCACATCAGCCTATGTGATCATGAGATATTGATGGGATCAAGTAGCAGGTATCAAAGACTCAGGACAAAAAATTATATTGATGTGAATGAGGGGGAGGGCAGAGTGAAGACCCAAAGTCCTTCTGTAGACAACTGGACCTCCCCTTATAAAAGGGTCACAAGAAAAGATGAGTCAGGTGCAGTAGAGCACCAATTGGAACATACATTCAACAATTCTTATGCTTGCTTATTCAACTCGTCAGTTGAAATCCCCTCAATATATGACTGCTTGTCCTACCTCTCTGTGTTTTCTATATTCCTTCTCTTTTCCTAACCTTTCTCTAACCATCTAATTTTTGTCCTTGGGAAAATTCTGCCTTCTAATCAAAAAAATATTTTATTGTATTCTAGCTCAGAGGTGAATTCTGTTTCAGACTTGAAGGGTGACTAAACGCAAAAGAGCAGCACCATTCTGTATTCAAGCAGTACACCTGGGCTCCCGATTTTGAGTTTTGTTATTTGTTTTTCTCCAACTATACCCAAACTCACTGCCATTAAGTCAACACCCACACATTGTGACCCTATAGAAGAGGGCAGAACTCCCCCTGTGAGTTTCTCAGACTAGTTCTTCTCATTAGATAGCTCTGCCCTTCTCTCACAGAGCAGCTGGTGACTTCAAACTACTGAGCTTACAGTCAACAAGCCCAAGTCATAACGTGACATTAACCCAACTGACCTTGATGTTCCTGAGACTATGGCTGTACTCACCCATCCACCTAGTCAGTCCCTTAAAGTGCTTGGTTATGACTAAGAATTTTTCAAAACTCTGTCTCCTGTATGCTCTACCACATTCACGGATATATTTGCAGCAAAGGTAAATAGCTTTTAGATGTTATCAAGTCATTTCCACGTTATGTACAGCAGAACAGAACAAAACACTGTCCTATTCTGTGCCATCATATCCAATCAAGCTCATGGTGGCAGCCACTGTATCAATCCACTCCCAATCAACACATACACACAAATATCCTGTCAAATCTGTATGTATTTGTTGGTGTACTCCCACTCTTCCACTCACATCTATTCAACCTACATGTAGTCTATACAAGCGTCTACTCATAGTTGAGGAATGTCATCTCACAGTATGTACCTTTGTTACGCCGTGTGTGTGTTATTCATGTGGTCCTTTCAATGTTTTTTTTTTTAATTCTGAATCAGGTGGGAGTTTATAGATCAGATCATTTTTATATCCATTTTAAAGAACTTGTCGAACCTGACAATGCCTTGCTGACCCATCCACTCCCATTTCCCCATCTCACTCTTGTAGTAAATCCTTCCCTTCATCAAAGCGAACACTTATCAAGCCTATTGTTACCCCTTCTGTTCCTACCGTCTACATAATTTTCCTTTACCTTAGTGTGATAAAATTTTTTTCTAATTAAAAAAAATAAAATTATCTCATCAGTGTCTGTCCTTTTTTGACTAACTTCTTTCAGCATGTCTTCAAGACACCCATGCCCCGAGGTATATCACAGTTTCATCATGATTCTTTCATGATGGCTAGTAATTTGCTGCGTGTGTTTATCCATTAGGCTGCTTCTGTCTTCTTGCTATTGTGAATAAGGCTGTGGTGAATGTGGGTGTGTATATAGCTGGGCTTTGTTTGTTCTTTCATTGTAGGGTCTATACCAAGTAGTCTGCTGCTGGGTCATATGGCCCAATTGTTTGAGGAAGGACCATTTAACTTTTCACAGTGGGTGTAATGATCTATCCGAGGATTCGCGTCTCTCTGCCATCCCTCCAGCACTTATTTCCTGCTCTTTGGGAACCTTGCTAACTTTGCCGTGGTGAAGTGGTATTTCCTCATTGCTTGGATTTGCATTATTTGGATTTGTAGTGATCTTGAGCATTTCTTCATATGGCTTTTGGCAACTTGAGTGTCCTTTTTGATAAACCATCCATTCATGTCACCTACTCATCTTAATTGGGTCATTTGTATTGTTTGTATTGAGATATTTTAGTTATCAATAGATTTTAGAGATTAGTTCTTTATCTGATGTTACTGCCAATTTTTGGCCCCAGTCAGTGGGTTTTCTTTTCACTCCTTTGGTGACATACCTTGATGCATGCAGTTGTTTTATTTTCAGGCTATCTCATTCATCTATTATCTTCCAGTTTGTGCATATTTTTCATTATGTCTAATAGTGTGCTTATGCTACTGTTGTAACAAATGTACTAGGGCCCCTAGCTTTGTCCTCATTTTTTTTCATTAGTGACCCCTTTTTGTTCTAGATTTTACTTAATCTTAAGTTCATTTTTACATATGGATTGAGATATGGGTTGTAATTCTTCTGCAAATGAAAATCTAGTTACTCCAGAACCACATATCAAATCTATCATCTCTTCCCCATTTAATATGTTGGTTCTTCGTAAAAAAAAAAAAGTTTTCTGTCAGTGAGTGGATGTGTTTCTGGGATCTCTATGTTGTTCCACTAGTATATGTGTCACTCATTCTACCAGTATCAGGCTGTTTTGAGTACCATGGCTGTATAATACATTTTGAAATGAGGCAGTGGTAGACTTCTGATTTTGTTCCTCTTAAATAGTAATTTGCTTATCCTGGGTCTCTTTCCTTTCATTATAAAGTTGTTCATTAGTTTTCCACTCTTTTATTAATCATTTTTGGAGGGTCTCTTACAAATCTTATGACAATCCATCGTTCAATTGTATTAAGCAAACTTGTATATATGTTAAATATGTTTTTCCATCTCTGAAGAAGGATGCTGGGCTCTGGATCAGGATTGCATTGCATTTATATATCACTTTGTATAGTGTTGGCATTTTCAGTGTTAAGTCTTTATATCCATGAGCATGGTATATTCTTTCATTTATATAGGTCTCTTGGCTTTTAGTAAAAGTAAGTTTTTTAGTTTTTTTAATATGTCTTTTGTTCCTCTGGTTAGATTTATTATGTTATTATGACAACGGTACTATTTTCCTGATCTCTCTCTCTCTCTCTCTCTCTCTCTCCCCCCCCCCTTTGAGCTTTCTTTGTTAGTATACAAGAATTTGATTTTTTTTAAGTATTGACAAATCTTTCAATCAGTTCTAGCAATTTTCTTATTGATTCTTTAATGTTTCTACTTATAGAAAGCTATCAGTTGGTGAAAAAAAAATTTCTTCTTCTTTGCCAATTTGATGTCTTTAACTTTTTTTTTAATTGTAAAAAAAAATTTTAAAAAACCACCAAACTCACTACTGTCGAGTTAATGCTGACTTGTAATGGCCCTACAGCACAGGGTAGAACTGTTTTGTGAGTTTCTAAGACCGTAAATATTTTTAATTATTATTATTATTACTTTTATACATTATTGAATAATGACCAGTAATAAGGCAGACTTAGAGAACAACTTTTACTACAAATGAATGGCATAGCTTTAAATATATTCTATAAAAATGGATAGCAGATTAAAAGCTTTCCCTCTAGTAGGAAATTCAAATTGCTTCTTCTGGATTTTTCTTTATTTCTTTTAAATCATTTTACTGGGGGCTCTTATAACATTCTATCCATCAGTTGTATCAAGCATATTTGTACATATATTGTCATCATCATATCCAAAACATTTTCTACTTGTGTCCTTGGTATAAGCTCCTCTTTTCCTCCTCCCTCCCTCACCTTCCTACCTTTGTGAATCCTTGATCAATTATATACTGTTATGACTGCTTTATGTCTTAAACTGTCTGCGTCTCCCTTCATGCACATTTCTGTTTTTCATCTCCTTATTTTTTGGTGAGGGATATATATCCAACCTTGTGATGGGTTCCCCCTTTCCCCTCCCCTATCACCCCCTTCGCCTCATGCTATCACTACTCCTACTACTGTTCCAGAAGGGTTTGTCCTGAATTCCATGTGTTGAGAGCTCTTATCTGTACCAATGTGTGTTCTCCTTCTAGCCAGATTTGTAAGGTAAAACTGTGTCATCATAGTCGGGGGGTGGGGGGAAGGGGTAGGGGGGGCGGGAGTTGGGGTGGTGATGGGAGTGGAGGAAACATTCAGGAACTAGAGAAATGGTCTGTGTTTTGTCGGTGCTATACTGCACCTTGGTTGGGTCGTTCCTTCCTTAGGACCCCTCTGTGGTGGAATATACAACTGTCTACAGATGGACTTTGAATCTCCACTCTAACCCCCTCATTTACATCAATATAGTTGTTTGTTTCATATCTTTTGATACGTGATACTGATCCCATTGACCCCTCATGATCACACAGGCTGTGTGTTTCTTCCATGTGGGTTTATTTGCTTCACGGCTGGATGACCACTTGTTTAACTTCAAGTCTTTAAGATTTCAGACACTTTATCTTTTGATAGCCAGGCACCATCTGTTCTCTGCACATTTGCTTATGCACCCATTTATCTTCAGCAATCAGTCAGTCATTTTGGGAAGGTGAGTATGAAAGAGTACTAGGTTATCAGAACAAAGTGTTTTAAGACTGTAACTCTTTTTTTTTAATCATTTTATTGGGGGCTTATATAACTCTTATCACTACTCACACATATATCCATTGTGTTAAGCACTTTTATACATTTGTTTCCCTCATCATTCTCAAAACACTTCTTTCGATTTGAGCCCCTGGTATCCACTCCTCATTTTCCCCCTCCTTCCACACTCCCTGTTGCCTATGAATCCTTTATAATTTATAAATTATTATCATTTTGTCATATTTTACACCATGCATCATCTCCCTTTATCCACTTCTCTTCTGTCCATCCCCCAGCGAGAAGGTTATATGTAGATCCTTATAATCTGTTCCCCCTTTCTATACCACCTTCCCTCCATCCTCCCGGTATCGCCCTTTTCACTTCTGGTCATATTATTGTGAATGAAAGGGAGTGCAGAGTGGGGACCCAAAGCCCAACTGGAGGCAACTGGACATCCCCTCACAGAAGGGTCTTGGGAGGAGATGAGCCAGTCAGAACGCCGTGTAACAATGAAGAAACTTGCAATTTTCCTCTAGTTCTTAAATGCTTCCTCCCCCGTCCCTTCCTCCTACTCCCATCCCCACCTCCGGCCACTGTCATGATACCAATTCTACCTTACAAATCTGGCTGGACAGGAGGATGTACACTGGTACAGATAGGAACTGGAAACACAAGACTGAACTGTTTATGGACAGAGAAAGCCTATCTTTCTCCCTTGGGCTGCTGGTGATTAAATAACCATTATGCCACCCTGTCTAAAGCTTCCAGGAAACTATTCAATAAAATGGAGACAGAGAGCATTATTATTCCAGTTGTCAGGGGCAATGCTTTCAGTTTCTTGTCATTGAGCTAAATGTTGGCCAGTCATTTTGTATAGATTCTCTTTATTATGTTGAGGTATTTCCCTCCTATTTTTCAGGGGGGTGGTGGGTCAAATGTCTTCTCTGCATCAATAAATATAATTTTGTTATTTTTCTTCCTCCTCTTTATTTACATGGTACTTTACATGAATTCTTTTCTAATATTGAGCCATCCTTGCATATCTGGCATCGTCTACTGGGCTTTGATTTTATTATTATGATTGTGTTGGTTTCTATTGGCTAGAATTTTGTTGAGAATTTTTACATCTATGTTTTTAAGGGATATTAGTCTCTAATATTCTATTCTGGTCATGCCTTTGCCCATTTTGGTTAGCAGGGTTATTATTGCTTCAAAAAATGAATTTGGTAGTTCTGTCTTCCTGTATTAGGCTATGTTGTCTATAGAAACAAAAAAATGACACTCTTATATGTACAAGAAAAAACTTTATGTCAAGAGGCAACTTTACACCAAGAAGTTTCCCCAACATAGTCCTTAAGTCCACTACTAACTCCACCCTCTGTGGCAGTCATGTGCTTACATTAATTTCATGATTGAGATGTAGGGGTGGAATCTAGCCTGTTATTCTGGAGATCGCCATTGAGTAGCCAATGAGGCCTCCATGTAGGCATGACTTTCTCCTGAAACTTCTGGGAAATCTCTTGATATTTCCCTCTTGAAGATGAGAAGCTATCTCCCCAGTTGTTGGGAGTTAGTCTCAGAGACAATGAATAATAGACAAGACAAGATGGCAGCATCCCAAGAGCAGGAGGAGCTGGAGAAGAACCTATATGGCCTTACCCTGATGGGACCAGGCATCTGGATCTGGAGAAGCCACGTGGAGATCCCTGGCAGCACTGAGTTGCTTCAACCACTTCTGGATGCTGTTGATGGATCCTGAGCCCTGAAAGTGAGGAGCCCTGGGTAGACCCCTGCCAGCGCCGGGACTTCATGAGTCAGAAGGACTCATGAGTCATAGGACTTCATGGCCTATGACTTCATGAGTCAGAAGGAGACTTTATAGACTGATATCGGGCATATGGGTTAATATCAGACTTATGACTTTGAACCGGACTGGGCTGGGATGCTTTCTCAATGTACCATTCCTTTTGTATATAAACCTTTTCCTGATATCTATGGATTTGTTTCTCTAGTTTACCCAGATTAACGCACCCTCCCTCTATTGTCTTCACAGTTTTAGTTGCACTTCATCCATGTGTCACACAATTAAATAATTCAGTCATATCATAAAAGAAGTGTACAATTTTCACCACAGTCTATTCTAGAGCATTTTCTTTTCCTTATATTTATTGTTATTCATGTAATTATTTTTCTAATCATGAAAAAATATGCACAGCAAAACATTCTCCCATTCCATAACTTCCACATGCACATTTCAGGGCCATGGATTATTCTATTCGTGTTGTACTACCATTATAGAAAACCTTTTCCAAATTACTCCACCACCATTAATGTAACTTGAATGCTCCCTAAAAGCAACAACTCTTCTCCCTCACCCAGGTAATGATTGATCAAGTTTGGTTTCCTCTTCTTTTCTTTTCCTTTCTCTTGTTAGCAGTTTTCTTTTATAGTATCACGTACCATATGCTTCCATGGTTAAATCACTTTTTAAAACAGTTGTGTATGCATCATCACACTCAGTTCTAATGGTCCGTCCCTCCTCCTGTAGCCCTCTTCAGATCCATGTAGCTACAGGCCAACAATGTCAAAGGTGCTGAAAGGTGAAGTGTGAAGCAGGGAGATTATAGGTCAGTGAGTGTATCCAGGTGTGTCCAAGATTGGTGGATTCCTGGCAGGGTGCTGACAGCATTCAAGGCCTGGCAACCCATATGAAATTGCACCTGGTAGCAGACCCACAGTGAGTCCAGTGAAGTCCCAGTGAGGAGGAAGGTGAAATGGTGAAGGCAAAGTCTCTATTCAACTTTACTCTTATACAAAATACCACACACAAGAAGAATTGCCATCAAGCTACCAATTGGTTGGCAGGTAGAATTCTGTCTCTACCTAAGAGTATCTAGTTAACATAATATCGTATTGTCACACATCTTTCTCTATGTTTTGGAGTGGTTTGAAAAGATTTGGTGTCAGCTCTTCTCTGAATGCATGATAGAACTCAATGGCCTTGTATTTTGTTGTTGTTGTTGTTGCTGAGGGGGGTCAGGATGGGAAGTTAGGAGGTAAGAAGTTTTCAATGACCAGATTGATTTCTTCTTTTATTACTTATGTGCACCATTTTTTATTCTGCTTTGCTTTTCTTTGTGTTTTCTTGTTGTTGTTGTTTTTTACCTTAGTCTGTGGAAGTTTAGAGAGTGTGCTTCTAGAAATTTGTCTATTTCTTCTAGACTTCTATATTTGTTGGAGTAGAATTCTTCACTGTATTGTGTTTTGTTTCTTATTTCAGCTGGTTCTGTTATGAAATCACCCAGTTTATTTCTTAACAATGATATTTGCACCTTTTCTTTTGTTAGGTCTGCTGGTAGTTTGTCAGTTCTGTTAATCCTTTAAAGAATCAACTTTTCTCTGGTTGGTTCTATTGTTTTTCTGTTTCCTAACTCATTTATCTTACTGTTTCTTATCTTCTAGTGGCTGAAGGTTTTTTGTTTTGTTTTGTATATTATTTTGGCCACTCTTATTCTAATTATTGGATATTGGCTTAAATTGTTGATTTGTGGGGTTTTTTTTCACTCTGTGAGCATTTTTGGTGGCATATTTTAGGATGCCTTTCCCAAATTGAAAAACTTGTTCTGATTCAACACATGGGACTCTTGAAATGGTGGCAAACAAAGACTCTAACTTATAAAACAGAAATTATACATACATAAGGAACAGAACACATGCCCTGAGACAGAGTCAGGCATTGCGATGGTGTGATGGAACAAATCAGGAGTTCTCAGATATGGCCCGGGGCCTACATGCGGCCTGCCAAGGGCACTTATCTGGCCGCAAGGTGTTTTTGCCTGTCCTGCTTAGCAGTCGACTCATCCTGAGCCCGCAGTGAATTTGTTCATAGTTTTTTTTAAAAAAACTATAGTCCAGACCTCCAACGATCTGAGGGACAGTGAACTGGTTCCCTGTTTTCAATTTTTGAGGACCCCTGGAATGAGCGTTGGACTGCTAACCATTAGGTCAGCAGTTTAAACTCACCAACTACTCAATGGGAGAGGGATGGTGTTCCATGTTCCAGTTTAAATTTACAGTCTCAGAAACCCTAAAGATAGCTCTCCTCGGTCCTATAGGGGCATCAGGAGTCAGAATTGGCTTGATGGCAGTAGGTGGGTAGGTAGACAAAGAGTTTAACATTCAATAGGGTAAAGAAGTCATCACAAAAGACTCCAGGATAAAGGAGCACAGTATCCATGCAGAAGGAGATGACAGAACTGGAAGAGAGTGCAGAATGCGCACCACCTCTCCGACTGGATGACTTAGAGAAGGTGTCTCTTGGCAGAACACCCCCACAATGGAAAATTACTCCCTACTGGTGGGAATGAGTTCCTGGGAAACCAGCCAGTACTGATTCACCAGGTAATTATGATGAGGCTAAAGGTATCTGCTCCAGACAAGTTACAGACTCATGACTCCCTTAAGAGGTCTATAATTATTTCAGGGGGATTAAAAATGTTTTTATATTAAAAGCGTATAATGTTCTTCAAGACATAGATTTAATGTTTTAGTTTTATTTTCATCTTTGAGTTATTTTTAAGAAGAGGTGAAGTCAAGGAATTGTGTTACTAAGCAAATAGCATCAGGGTGCTTCAGATCCTAGAGTTTGGAATTTTGAATCATTAGTCCAGGCAGTGGCTACTACATAAATGCCGAATAGACAAATTCTTTAGATGCTTTCTTTCCCCCTAAATATTAGCAATGTAAGCCCCACCCTGGCTTCTAGCCTCCCAGTTCCCAGCATCCCATTTTAACCTGTGTCTCCTACATACTACCTCATCAACAACAAACTAACAAACTAATTTCCTACCAGTTTTATATGATCTACCCTCTGAAGCCAAACACAAGTGTGTGGGAGGTACTCTTTTCTTGGCTCAGAAAAATGGAACTCAGGAAGCATTCTAAATATTCAAAAGACTGCTGGCAAAACTCTTCATGTAACAAGTGTGTTAGCAGCGGTATCTCAGTATCAATGTCAGCAAAAGGACCTTCAACGAACTCAAAGCAAATTCTGACTTCAAACATCAAAAAATATAGTCTGGTGCTTCTCGTACACATTAAAATTGTGAGTCCATCCCCCTGCCCCCAACAGATCTGTTCTGAGTAATTTTAATGATGAGGGAAATGCCACCATTCTGATTTGTTTGGTAAGATAGAGGTCTTAAAAAACCTATTAGGTTGTTGTCAGTGACTAGTCACTGCCAGGTAACCCCATCTACAACAGAATGAAACATGGCCTACTGATGCGCTATCTTCATGGCCATTGGTCATTGTGAGTCCATTGTGGTGATGTTTTGATGCTGCTTTCACAGTGGGTGACGCATCCTTTGTGTGTGTGTGTGTGTGTGTGTGTGTGTGTGTGTCTTTTTTCTCTTGGCACCAGGTCTTGCTTCTTAGTCTGTCTCAGTCTGGGAACTTCTGAAACCTCTCTACCCTGAGTGATGCTGCTAATATTTGAAATACTAGTAGCCAAGCTTCCAGCATCCTAGCAACATGTCAGCTCTCACAGAATGACAAACTGGCAGATAGGTCATGCGTGATCTCTCATGTCAAAGACTAAGAACTCCATTGGAAGGTTGTGGGTCTTTCCCTTCAACAATATTCCCTTTATTCTTTTCTCTTTCATCATCAGGCCAGAAGATAGTCATGCCTTCTCTTGTTACTTGTAAATGGAAAGTTACTTAAAGCAAGGTTTCAAAAATACAAAAATCCACTTAGCATAGCAGTTCTCAACCTTCCTAATGCCGTGCCCCTCTGATACAGTTCCTCATGTTGTAGTGATCCCCAAACACAAAGTTATTTTTGGTGCTACTTCATCACTGTAATTTTGCTACTGTTATGAATCTTAATGTAAATATCTGATAGGCAGGATGTATTTCATTGTTACAAGTTGAACATAATTAAAGCATAATGATTAATCACAAAGATCACATATTGTGAAATATTTATTTCTAATTACAAGTAAATGAAATTTTGTCTTGAAACATGGTGTAGCATGGGTAACAGTTTTAATACAGCAACTACATTGCTACATTGTGACAGTATGCATAAAAAGCCAACCAATGCAAAGGCTGAGATAACTTCTTTCTCACCAGATCAGACATTCTCAGAGCAGTCTTTGCAAGAGCACGACAAAGATCATCTTCCATAATAAGTCTATTTCTGTATTTAGACTTGATAACCAACAAACTGGAAAATCCTGTTCCATGAGTTTGGAAATGGAAGAAGGTGCAACCCAGTCTCAGACAAAACAGGATATGACTGCAAACACTTGATCCAGAATTTTCTAACTGGCAGTGTAGAGAAATCAGTTCTCACTGCATCACTGTTAATAAGATCAATGAACTCCTCTTGCGCTGTCTTAGGAACATCTTCAACTTTGATTGTGAATGGGCTCTGGCAAGTGCAAATGGGGTGTCAGGTATATTTGGAGAGTACAGTAAAATTTTGCTTGCAAACATGTGCAAATGTTCTTTCACAGAAATGATCATTGCAATCCTTTCATCTGGATCAATGTCATGGTCCTCAAAGAAAGCAGAGAAGGTTGGCAACTTATACATTATATTTTCTTTCTCTCTTTTTCTTTTTCTTTATTGCCAGAGCTAAAGTTTCATTTGGAATGGTCAGATCTTTTCAGACAAATCAAGTCATGTTGCATTTGGTCCTTGCTGTAATAAATTTAACTCATTCAAGATGGCAAAGGTGTCAGCCAAGTAGGCTATTTTCTGCAGTTCCCTTTTATTACTAAAGAGTGCTTTGAACTGTGGTCTTGCTCTTTGATTAAAATATATTTTGAGTTCATCACGAAGCTCAAAAACACGTTTAAAAATTTTTCCTCTTGACAACTGTCTCACTTCAGTGTGAAATAGCAGAGCATTAGTTAGCCACATCCAATTCATTGCACAGTTTAAAAACAGTCAACTGTTTAAAGTGCTCACCTTTACAAACTTGACAGAACTGATGATACTTTTCATTGCTTCTTGCTACTCTTGTGGCACCATCTTAGTTGCTGATATCTGAATTCTGATGACTTCTGGTAACTCATTCAGTTCCAAGCATTGAAATACAAATAGGCATCCTAGCATAGCTGGAGCACCATCAGTTCAGATATCACAAACCTTTTCCCAAGAGATCTTATGCTCGTTCAGAAATGAATCAACTGTTGTCAAATACATCACGGGCAAGAGTTGTCATTTCAAGGGGTTTGCAAAAAAGAACTCAGTGTTAAAGTCACCATCATTAATACAAATCACATAAACAGTAAATGTGAACAGTTTTCAATGTCTGTAGATTTATCAAACTAGATGCTAAGTATTGGAAGTGGAGCAGATTTAACTTCTTAGATTATCCGATCAAAAATATCAGCAGACATTTCATCTATTCTTCAGACTGTGTCATTAGATAAGGAAACTACACTCAATTTTGCAACAAATTCATCTCTGATCATAACTCAAACAATGGCTGCTGGCAACAGGAAATCCTGAGCTGTGGTCTGGGGTGTCATAGCTCTGCCAATTCTGAGTGCCACCAAATATGAAGCTTCATATGTAGTACTTGCCACCAGGGTCAAGTCTGGCTTTCTTGAGTCCATCAGCTTTGCTTCTGTATCATTGCCGGCAAAACTCAGATGCTTGTTATCAAAACGACGTTTTAGTTTGTTCTCCTTCATAGATTTGGATGACAGAACTTCACAACAAAGCAGTTTCTCAATTCTTGCTGCAATTATCCAGGTAAAACCATATTGCAACAAATCCTCACTGTGTTTTCTTCTCCTATGCTCTTCTCTACATGATCTATTGTCGTGGGATGGTTTACTAAAGAAAGTAATGTGTAGCAACAGCTTTAATAATACAAAAAAATGATACATGGCATAGTTCATCAATACAGTTCATTAACATGTCCAATGATTTATTGTTCTCTGTGGGTATTTTTTTACATATTTGTAAAGGGGGCAGTATTCTCAGCAACCACAGCTGAATATAAAAAGACAAATCGACATCCAGATTAAGTTCCCATGATATAGTTAGATAGATAGATGATAGATAGATAGATATATAGAGAGATATCAGTAGTTGATGATTTTACATTTACCCAGGAATTATAATTCATGAAGTGTCATTTTATCTCCAATATTGCTGCTCTCAACACAGGAGCTGCTCTCAACACAGTAGCTTCTCTCTATACATGTGTGACTAGTCCACATAAGTGCATTATGGTGCCAACCCTGTCACATACAACTGTATCTGTACAGGGTGCATGTAATGGGGTTGACAGGGTGATGTCATCACACAGGGTACTCATATGTTCAGGTGCATCTGCATGTAGGCAGACCTCCCTGGAGAAGGATAAAGGAGCAGTGTCTCGGTTCCTGGGACCATCAGAAATATGTGTTTTCCAATTATCTTAGGCCAGCCCTTTGAGAGGGTTGTTTGACCCCTTAAGGGGTTGCAACCTACAGGTTGAGAACCACTAATATGGAATGTGATGCTGTTCTCACAACGAAGCTTGAGCTGTTAAATCATTACTGTTTGATACATGTCGCTCCCCAATTCTTCAAATAACATTTAACCTTCTGGCTTACTTTGAAAGTTGGTTGGTTGTTTCTTTTTTAAGACCTACTCCTTCATTTGATTATACCAATGATATCAAGAAATCATTGAGTACCAATTTACAACTTATCTTTAAGACATTCTATTCTAAGTGGAGACAGCTAAGCTAGGTTGATCAGCATCAAGGCTCCAGTGCTTTGACCGCACTGTGCCTCCGTTTGTTTACCTGTAAAATGGGGTTATTAAAATACCTACCTTACACCATTATTGCATACATTAAACAATTGAAGTAACACATTGAGTACAGACTTGATGGCTTATCATCGACGTTTATTAATCTGTGTTATGATTAACACCATGTCTAGTTCCCGCTAGAATTCTGCATAGTCAGATCTTTCTCTGTTTCTCCTGAATTTCACTGTACAAACACAAAGGTGTTTCCTCCTCCAGGAAGCTTTGAATGCAAGACAAATACTAAATTATTAAATAACAGTAAGAAAACAATCAGGAAGTTCACACACAGTACAAGACTGGCTTATTCTATGCCAGGCCGTGATAGTCGTAGAGTCACTTACTTGCCAACCATTTCCATCAAACAAGAGAAGCAAAAAGTTAAGTAACCTTAGAATCGGCATTTAATTCTGTTGTGAAAAGGCAAGATGTATAGGACTGAGGTATTTAAGAGCTATCTAGAAAGCAAAAAATACCATTATATTACAAACAAGTCAGTTATATTTTATGAGCGCACTTATATAGAGTATCTACAGTAGGGAGATTCACAGTGATAAAAGTTTATTAGTGATTGCCAGGGATAAAGGGAAGAGAATAAGGGACTTGGAGTGATGAAATATTGGTGGAAGTGGAGATGGTAATTCAACATGGCAAATGCCATTAATGTAACTGAACTCTATGCTTTATGGCACACTTTGATACATATAGTTTATTACAATAAAAATTTCTTTTGAAAAAAATCCCAATAGTTCAATTAAAAAAATTTATGTTTCATGTACTAGATTTGTGTGGAGGGGTAGATTTTTTTGTTTTTCTGTGATTTTACATAAAACTGAAGATGTAGCATGTTCTTGTTTTGCTGGCCACAAAGAAAATGAAGTCTGCTTTGGGATATGATTGCCTATCTAAATAAACTGAATGAATGACTATTTAGAATTAATCTCAAATGATACAAAAAGCAGAATTAAAGTCAATCTCGATAACATCATTTCATTATCAGCAGTTTGAAACTGCCAACTTTTTTGTAGGAGAAAAACAACACTTTCTTCTTTTTCCATAAATATTTACAGCCTTGGAAACCTATCAGGTCAGGTCTATCCTATCTTACAGGGTCACCCTAAGTATGAATTGACTTAATAGTAAGGCGTTAATGAGTCATGGGCGATGACAATGAGTTTTGAGAGTTAAGAGTCAAGGAGTCCTGGTAGTGCTGTTAGGCAAGTGTTAGACTGCTAACTCCAATGTCAGTGGTTCAACCCCCAGTGGTTCCTCAGAAAAAAAGATGAGATTGTCTGCTTCTGTGAAGTTTTACAGCTTCAGAAATCTTATGTAGGATTTTAAATCCAACTTGATGGCAGTAGGTTGGTTGGTTAGTATGAAACGACAGTTTTGATCATTAAATGAAGGGCTGCTAACGAAAAGGTGGACAGTTTGAATCCACCAACTTTTCTACAGGGGAAAGATGTAGCCATGTGTTGCCATAAAAAAAATGACACTTTTGGAAGGCCACTCTAGGGTCATTATAAGTCTGAATTCTACTACTTTCAACTGTTGGTAGAAACCCGGTCTAACTGTGAATGTTCATCTGGGCACCAATTACAAAGTCCAGTCTTAGAATTCCCCAAAGGTTCCTGAGATTTGCAAATGTCTCAGGGGAGGTTCACCTGAGGTTAGGCTTACCTTACCTTCATGTTGATGCCATCCCAAGACCACTTGGTGTGGTAAGCTGAGGGATTAGATAAGAATGCAATGAATCTAAATCCTCTCTGATCACAATTACAGGTCTGGAGAGCCAATTCCAATGGGGAAAGACCCTCACAGCTATGAGATATAAGTAAATCATTTTTAAAAATCATTTTGTTGGGGGCATGTACAGTTCTTGTCATAATCCATGCATCCATCCGTGTCAAGCACATTTGTACATATGTTGCCATCATCATTTTCAAAACATTTTCTTTCTTTTCAAACATTGCTTGAGCCCTTGGTATCAGCTCCTCGTTTTTCCTCTCTCTCTCTCTCTCTCTCTCTCTCTCTCATGAATCCTTGATATTTTATAAATTATTACTATTTTTTCACATATTATACTGACCAATGTCTTCCTTCACCTACTTTTATATTGCCCATCCATCTGGGAGGGGGTTATATATCAATCATTGTGATCGGTTCCCTCTTTCTCCCTGCACCCTCCCCTTATAATCCTAGTATCATTATTCTAATTATTGGTCCTGAGGAGTTTATCTGTATTGGATTCCCTGTGTTTCTGGCTCTTATCTGTACCAGTATACATGCTCTGGTCTACCTGGATTTAAAAGGTAGAATTGGGATCATGATAGTGGGTGGGAGGGGGGAAGCATAAAAGAAGTAGAGGACAGTTGTATGATTCATTGGTGCTAAATAGCACCTGGCTGGCTCATTTCTTCCTTGTGGCTCTTCTGTAAGGGTATGTCCAATTGTCTACAGATTGACTTTGGGTCTCCTCTCTGCATCACCACCACCACCCCCTCATTCACATTGATATGATTTTTTTGTTCTGAGTCTTTGATGCCTGATACCTAATCCCATCCACACCTCATGATCACACAGGCTGGGGTGCTTTTTCCATGTGGACTTTGTTGGTTCTCAGGGAGATGACTACTGTTTAGCTTCAAGCCTTTAAGACACCAGATGCTGAGATACAAATAAATCTTAATATTCATTCTCATGACTGAACACAGTCCCTTCAATCACACCACCATAACGAACTACCATAAGAGATGAGTCATTCCTGTGTTTGACTAAGCCTGATAGTTATGTGTAGAAAGAACAATCATATTCCATACCAAATCCACCATAAAATGTCACAGCCCTCCAGGGAAGGCTCCAGGGTGTTCAAGGCCAACTAGCACTAGGTCAAGATGATGACTCACCTCACTGCTGATTTATTATGCTACTGTGGCAGTCACTTGATCTGGTGTCAATGTGAGGGATAAGAGGTAGGGGTGCAGTGCAGCCTGTCAATCTGGAGATAGCCAATGAGACCTCTGGGTGGGCATAACCTTCTCCTGAGAATTCTGGGAAATGTGGTCATTCCTTCTTGGTGAAGACAGTATCTTTCTCAGCTCACGTGCTTGGAGACTCTACTCACAAGACTACTTCCTGTGAGACATTTCTGAGAAGAAGCCACAAGGAGCTGCTCCAGTGTCCTTAGCCAGACAAACCACGTGGATGAAGCCAGACCTCTAAAGCTAGAGGAGCCTCTCAAAGATCCCGGCCAGCACGGAGATGTTTACAACATCAATAGATCCAAAGACATTCTACCAATGTGGCCTGTGACCATCTTGCATTCGGCATCATTGCATGTATTTCATGAGTCTGAAGAATACTTTATAGACTGGTATCAGACATACGGACTAATATCAGACTTAGGACTTTGGACTGGACTGGATTCAGATGTTTTCTTAATGTACAGTTGCTCTTGTATATAAAACTCTTATACACATACAAGCACCTCCATGAACTTGTTTCTCTGATCTACCCGGACTAACATAGCTACTCACTTATGATATTATGTACTGACAATGTAATATGTTTGCTGTATGATGTGTGTGCATTTTGAAAGATCTGTAAACCTCATTATATATACTCCTTGGAAAATTCACTCACTCTCTTAGTCCTGATACAAGGACAAAGACCCCATTGTCTGACTGCCTGTATTATTTTCCACAATCACAAAGTCACTCCCGAGGATCCATTTTACTGTGGGAATCCCTTCACCCCACAGCAAGAGCTTGTTGTTTTCTTTCTGCACGAGGAAAAAGTGTCATAGTTCAAGGACCAGTTTAAATCAGGGCCATCGATGAATGTGCACAAAAGAGTCCACAGGACAGCCACATGAACTTTTAGGATAATTAAATGCATCCTTATAATTCTTCTATAGAATTTCCTATAGAGGTAGTTTTATTTATATTGAGTTTTACTTATATTGTGATTCTAAGCATGAACTCTTCTCTCTAATACTTTACCTTGAAATGCCTCCCACCCACTGTGAAGTAATTAAAATGTGAACCTTGAAGTTCTTCCTTAGTTTCCCTAAAACTAATCAGTTAAAATGTAAATTATTCACAAAGGTTTGATCTTTCCCCAAGCAAGAATGTGTGGGTTGGTCTGTTTCTAATCTGTTGATTTAGTCTTTAATATGGATGCATATGCTTTCTCCCTTGAGCCCAAGGCTACTCATTGACTTCAGAAATGAAACAAAATTTATATGTACTGGCTTGCTTAGAGCAAGAGAAAGATGAGAAAATATTTCTCATTGACAGAGACTTCTGAGTAGGCGAAGGTAGACTAGTGACTGGGAAATCACTGTAGAAATATATAGGGACTTGGGAGAAGCCAAACCAACCTTCTCTTCTCTAAGCAGAAGAAAAGAGTAGCAGCTGATTGGCAATGCTGTCCTTAGAAATAGCAAAGGGTCTAAGGCCACTGTCTTTGAGTGTTTTCCAGAATGTTCCCCCTCTTCATATGAACACCTTCACTTGACTTTTTACAATGATAATGTCATACAATATTTGTCCTTTTGCGACTTCTATTTATTTAAAATTCACTTACTGATCTCTATCAGTTTCTATGGTAGGAAATATATTGACATCTTGACCCAGACGCAGATGCATAACCTGACACGAAGACACATGCATCAAAACGCCCCCAATTCCAGATCCTTCACACTGGTATTTTCTAATTCTGTTTCCCATCCTTTCTTAAATGCTGATATGACATGGTAAATGGTTTCATGGGGTGCTAACAGGTAATGGGCCACAGCCGTGCCCGAGAAAATCACCCCTGGTACAGCAAGTGAGATGGACAGATCAACACGTTCCTGAGGCAAAGGCCAGCTGTCAGAATCATTCCATCATTTTGCTAATCTACCGAAGGAGAAAGCCTTCAAAGAAGGCCCTGAGATTGTCATGCAGAAGGCAGATTTACATATTGGGCTTGAGGACTTCTAACAAAAAAGAACAGAGTCACCATTAAAATGACAGTAAGTTTTAAAAAAGAGAGATCTGAAGAGCAGAAAACAATATTGGCTATACTTGTGAATTGCCAGGAGAATGAACAGATCAGTCTTGTAAGAAATACAACCAGAATATCAGAGGTGGAGATGGCAAAACTTTGACTTTCCTACTTTACTTACTTTGGATGTGCCATTAGGAAGGATCACAAGGAAGGAAATTAATTGGGAGAAAGGGAGGGAGTGAGGGAAAAAAGAGAGAGATAGAGATAGAGATAGATAGAGAGAGAGAGAGAGAGAGAGAGAGAGAGAGAGAGAGAGAGAAAGAGAGAGAAGCATCCATCAAACTCCAAGGATGACATTCCTGCTTGGAAAAACCAAGACAGAGAGAGCACCACAGGGCCAGCCCTACCAGTAGATAAAATGTCCTCTCACTGACCCACAGCACTGTAGACGCAGGGAATTGTGACCAGTCTGACACCCCCACCCCCACCGCTCCCCCCACCAGGGTAAAACACGAAGGGGGTGCAGCAGAGCAGCAAGGAGAGCAAAGTGACGAAGCCCCCACGGCATCTCAAAAAAGGCTCCAGACTCAGAGGGCAGGGATTGGTGTCTCATCAGATTTGACTGGGAAACATACAGAAAAGTCAGCAGACAGACCTGGGACTATTTCTAGGGCTCTCCTTCTTCTTCTTCCCCCCATGTCTATTTATATAAGATAGGAAAGAGAAACAACCCAAAGAAAAAACAATGAAAAACCAGGGGTTCTGGAAGACGGGGAGAGGGAACGATAAAGGAAAGGGAGTGGGAAGCCAACAATCCTAGGGCCAAGCAAAGGACGAGATCTAAAATCAATGGCAAGAAGGGTGTAGAATGTCCAGCGTGGTTTAGTCAAGTGCAATGTGGCCAAGAGGAATTACTGACAGCTGAATGAAGGTCAGACATGATAGTGGGACAAGAGGAAAGTAAAAGGAAACAGAGGAAACAAATAGGAGGCAAAAGACTCCTAGAGGTATAAACATAGGTATGTGTATATGAAAATATATAAATATATAACAATAGGTGTGCTAGTCTGGGTTGACCAGAGAAACATAAGACACTCATATGTGTATAAGAAAGAGCTTGATGGAAAAGAGAAACTATATATTGAGAAAACTTCCCAGTCTAGTACAAATTTCCTAAGTCTGATATTAGCCCATATGTCTGATACCAGCCTATAAATTCCTCTCCAGACTCATGTAACCCTGCAATGACATTGGGTGCAGAAAGATGACAGGGCAATGGGTGAAAATTCTTGTGGATCCTGTGGTAGTGGAAGTATCTCAGTGCTGGCATGGGTCTCCATGTGGCTGCTGCAGCTCCAAGACTCTGGTTCCCTCAACATAGGTCCATGTGGATTGTCAACTGGAATGTGTAACAGAGAATATATGTCCCACCTCCAGAGAAGAAGACAGAAGTTGCCAAAATCCTCAGAAGAAGGCCATGTACACACAGAGGCTTAATTTTCTATAAGCCGATTGACAGGCTATACTCCACCCCTTCCTCAAATTGACAGTAGATTATTTAACTGCCACAATAGGGATATAGGTCTATAATGATAAGTAACAAGTTAGCAGATGGACATAAACCCTCTCTTAATGCAAGCATGCTTTTTTTGTAATAACCTGGCCTTCTGTGATGCTCACCTTCCCTACATGATCACTGAAGACAAAATGGGTGCATAATCAAATGTGATGAAGACAGAGGATGGTGCCAGGTTATTAGAAGATATAGCATTTGGAGTTTTAAAGATTTGGAGATAAACAAGCAGTCGGCAGGGAAGCAACAAAGCTAACATGGAAACACACAAGCCTGTGTGAACACAAGTTGTTAACAGTATCAGGCACCAGAAGACCAAAAACAAATAATATTGGTGATACAAACAAGGGAGGGTCAGAGTGGAGACCCAAAGCTCTTCTTAGATAATTGGACATCCCCTCACAAAAGGGTCACAAGGAAGGATGAGCCAGCCAGGACACAGTACAGTACCACTGAAACATACAACATTCCTCTAGTTCTTTAATGTTTTCTCTTCCCCGTGATCATGACTCCACTTCTACCTTCCAAATCCAGCTAAACTGGAGCATGTACACTGGTACAAATAAGAGTTCTCAACACAGAGAATTCTGGACAGATAAGCCTTTCAGGAACAATAATGAGAGTAGAACTACCATAAGTGTAGGGGGAAGGCAGGGGAAGAAAGGGGAAACCCGTTGCAATGATCAATGTATAACAATGTATAGCATCCCCTAGCCCCAGGGGGATGAACAACAGAAG
The DNA here is from genome assembly GCA_004026705.1 of Nesogale talazaci. Taxonomy (NCBI): domain Eukaryota; kingdom Metazoa; phylum Chordata; class Mammalia; order Afrosoricida; family Tenrecidae; genus Nesogale; species Nesogale talazaci. The sequence goes on along the minus strand of PVJH01001877.1, from coordinate 34,371 downwards.
CATGGGTGAAGGGAGACAGTGGGCCATGTAAGACATGAAAACAAAAATAATTTGTAATTTATCAAGGGTCACGAGGATGGGTGGTTAAGGGAAGGAAAAAAGAAGAGCTCATATCAAGAGCTCAAAGAGAAAGAAAATGTTTTGAAAATGATGAAGGCAATATATGTACAAATGTGTTTGATACAATGATGTATGAATTGTTATAAAGAGCTATAAAAGCCCCCAATAAAATGATTTATTTTTTAAAGGGAAAATCAACCATTTAAAGTGGACATCATGTTTGGTAAAGGGACAATAAAAATTAAATGGATTGGCATAAGAGCAGCAGCAATGGCTTCAAACATAGAAAGCATTAGGGATATGCACAGCACTGGGAAATATTTCAGTCCATTATGCATAAAGTAATTCTAGCTGAAGTCAATTTAATGACATTTGACAACAACTAACAACAATAAGAACAGACCTCAGGGAGATGTTTCAGTAGCTTTTTTAGGGACTGGAATGCAGACTAAAAAATATTAATGAATTATGACCGGCTCCACTATGAGACATGAAATCCCTCACTGATCCATAGCCCTAAAGGGAACAACACTGGAGACACAGTGTGGGAATTGCACCTTATCTGACTTCATCACACCGAAGAAAAGCACTAAGGGCGTGCAACAGAACAGCAAGGGGAGCAGAACAAGGAAGTCCCCGGGGAGTACCAAAAATGGACAACCAAAGTGGACATGATGTCCAGTACCAGACTGAACAATCATTTAAAGTGGACATCATGTTTGGTAAAGGGAGTCCCCTGGGAGTACCAAAAATAGACTTTGAGGCCAGCGCATGGCAGCCCATCAGACTCGACCAGAAAAGACTCCTAAAGGTCAACAAACAGACCTTGAACACTACAGGTTTTTCTTTTCTTTTCTTCTTTTTGTCATTGATTTTTCTTGTTGTCATTGTTTTGTTTTCATTTGTCACTTTGTGCTGCTGTCTTGTTTTTTGTGTACGTGCAAATTATAATCTCTGAAAGTCCATATAGATAAGATATGCTGGAAAAATAATTTGGAAGAGAAAACAAGGGGATCAATAAGGAGGCAGGGAAGCTCAAGAATGAGGGATCCAAAATCAGTGTCAAGGAGGGCGTAAAAGGCTCGGTACTGATTGATCAAGGGTAATGTAACCAAGAGGAATCATTGAAACCCAAAGGAAGACTTGGCTAGATAGTAGAATAAGAGGAAATTAAAGGAAATAGAGGAAAGAACTAGGAGGAAAAGAGCATTTATACAGGTCTAAATATAGGCATGTATATATGTAAAAATATTTATATGATGGGCAAATAGATCTATGTGCATATATTTATAGGTTTAATATTAAGGTAGCAGATGCACATTGGTCCTCTACTCAAGTACTCCCTCAATGCAAGAACACTTTGTTCCATGAAGCCGACATTCCATGATGCTCACCTTCCTGACACAAATGCCAAAGATAAAGCAGGTGCATAAGCAAATGTGGGAAAGAAAGCTGCTGGTGGCCAGTTATCAAAAGATATAACATCTGGGGTCTTAAAGACTTGAAGGTAAACAAGCGGCTATCTAGCTAAGAAGTAAGTAAGCCCACTTGGAAAATCATACCCGCGGGTGTGATCATCAGACACCAGGCATCAATGAACAAATAATCATATCATTGTGAATGAGGGGGAGTGCAGATTGGAGACCCAAAGCACATCTGTAGGCTGCTGAACATCCTCTTACAGAAGGGTCATGGGGAGGAGACAAGTCAGTCAAGGTAGAGGGTAGCAATGATGAAACATACAACTCTTCTAATTCTTAAATACTTCCTCTCCCCCCCCCCCCCATTATGATCCCAATTCTATCTTACAAATCTGGCTAGACTGGAGGATATGCATTGGTACAGGAACTGAAAAAACAAGAAATTCAGGGAACATAATCCATTCAGGACCAATGGTGAGAGTGGTGACACTTGGAGGATGTGGGAAAGACAGGGTAGAAAGGAGGAACTGATTTCAAGGATCTACATATAATCTCCTTCCTCCTTGGGAGACGGAAAACAGAAAAGCAGGTGAAGGAAGACATCAGACAGTCTAAGATGTGACAAAACAATAATAATGTATAAATTATCAAGGGTTCATGGAGGGAGGGGGACCAGGGAGGGAGGGGGAAAATGAGGAGCTGAAAGCCAAGGACTCAAGTGGAAAGCAAATGTTTAGAGAATGATGATAGCAACAAATGTACACATGTGCTTTGCACAATGTATGGATTGTGATAAGAGTTGTAGAATGTATTAAAATGATTAATCATTAACAATATTAAATGTATTAAATGATTAATCATTAGCAATGTATTAAAATGATTATTAAATGTATTAAAATGTATTAAAATGATTAATGTATTAAATCATTAAATGTATTAAATGATTAAAATGTATTAAAATGATTGATCATTAACAATAATGTATTAAATGTATTAAAATGTATTAAATGTATTAAAATGATTAATCATTAACAATAAAATGATTTTAAAATGTATTAATGATTAAACACTATGCTACAGACTGAGGGTGCCTGCTTCAGAGAGAACACCCGAGGAGTGTGGCTAGAAGCCTGTGAGTTACTGCCAGAAAGGAAACAAGAAACCAAGATGGTTATGTATGAATGACAGATCTGAGGCAAGGGAATAGGCCGGACACCCAAATATGAGCAGGTTGGTTAAATGAAATGGTTCCAGAGAAAAAATTCATTAGATAGTACAATTTGGGAGTCCCCAAAAAAACTCTCAGGTTATCACTCACCCTATTTTGAAGACTTACCATTTAAAAACCCAGCCTTGAAAACATAGGCTCTCCAATGTGCTAAGAGTATGTGAAGAAAGTATCCAAGATAGAAGAAAACAGAATTAGACAAATCCAAAATAGGAAACCAGGAGGAACAGAGGCAATATAGGAAATAAAACTCTTACTTTCCCTAGAACAAGAGAGATGACAGTAAATTTATAAAACCAAACCAAAATGTGTGTAAAGTAAAATGAGACTTTAGTCAAATTAAAATATTAATGAATATTTGGGAAATAAAGTACAAATATCTCACAGAAAACAGAACCAGAAAGAGATAAACCAAGAGCCTTAGAGACTAAATCTACTTGTTTCTAGCCCCATTTAGAGGCATTTCCAATGTAACATGATTTTGGAAGGGGGAAGTTATATGCTCAAATACATTTCCTAGAACTAAAAGGTAGGAATTTCCCAATTGTAAAAGACCATCCAGTAAATGAAAGACATATAACATAAAATATCACAATTTTAGGGTTAAAAGAAATTCCTCAAGGGAAATATATCACAAACAAGAAAATAAGGATCAAATGGTTTCAGATTTCTCCCCAAAAATATTGAATCCTAAGGCAGTGGAGAAATGCTTTCACATTTTTAAAGAAAAATTATTTACAGTCTAAAGTTTTAGGCTTGTCCAAATACAATTCAAGTGAAAAGTAAAGTACATTTCTAGATAAGCAAGGATTCAAATTTTTTTATCTTCAAAAATGTATTCCTTCTTATGACGCTGCTAGAGGATATAATCTCATGAGACAAGGGAGGAAATCAAGATAAAAGAAAATACGCTGTTGCCATTTGGTGCGATGGTGTCAGTGCTGACCCATAGCAACTGAACACACACAGAACAAAGACTGCCTGGTCCTGTACCAGCCTCACAATTGTTCCTGTGCTTAACCCCATTGTTGCAGCCACTGTTCAATCCCTTTCACTGAGGGCTTTCCTCTTGGATGCTGCCTCTCCACTCTACCAAACATGATGTACTTCTCCTCCGTGGGTTGGTCTCTCCTGACAACATGTCCAAAGTAAGTAAAATGAAGTCTCATCATCGTCGCCAAAAGGAGCGATCTGGCCTCCCTTCTTCCAAGACCAGCTTCCAGGATCAGCTTGTCCATTCAGCAGTTCATTTCAATTCTGCAGAACCACAATTCAAACGTATCAATTCTTCTTCAGTCTTCCAAATTCAGTGCCCAACTTCCACATGCATATGAGGCAATTGAAAATACCACGGTTTGGGTCAGGTGCTACTTTTGTCTCAAAAGAAGAGCCTTTCTCTTCAGTACTTTAAAGAGATTTGCATCAGATTTCCTGAATGCAGCGTGTCTTCTGATCTCTTTACTCCTGCTCCCGTGAGCACTGATTGTGAACGCCAGCAAGACAAAATCCTTGACAACTTCAACCTTTTCTCCATTTATCATGATGATACTTACTGGTTCACCTATGAAGATTTTGGTCTTTCTGACATGCAGCATAATCCATACTGAAGGCTGGAATACTTGGTTTTCCATTCTAACGAGCATTTTAGTTATACTTCCTGCAAGACAAATTTGCTCTTTTGAAAGTACTTTCAATGGTACTTTCAATATTCTTCGCCATCACCACAATTCAAATGCTATACAGCAGTCACAATACGAGTATTTGCCAATACAAGTAAAACCATTAAGATCCATTAAGGAATTCTGGGGAGATAAACTGCCTTTTCCCATGAGTTTGTTCATTTCTCAGTTGCAATTTTAATTTCACAATATAAGGTACCAAATTTTGTTACTGAAGCTGATTTACTTTGCCCATTCCTCAATGGAAAAGATAAAGAGAATTGCAATGTTTGCACCTTTGGCAATCAATCAATAGGCCTTGTTTTAGAACTTAAATTCTGAGGACTAGGTTTGTAGAAGGCTGTGCTTTGTGCTGAAAATAATCCATTTTGAGTCTCCACATAGTTTCAGCCTCCTATGAACTATTTCGCCCCTACCCAACAAACCTGATGCCACTTTTCTCTTCAAATCTGCTGTTTATTGGACTGTTTTCTTGTCATACACCTTGAATGATGAGTATGATGGGTGAATAGAACCTGCCACACAACTTCTTTGACTCCAAACCACATAATATTCCCTTATTCTGTTCCAAAAACTGTGTCTTGATTTAGGTACAGATTTTGTATGAGTATAATGAAATGTTATAGAATTATAATTCTTCTCAATGTGATTCATAACTTGTTATGATTCACACAGTTGAATGCCTTTGCATAGTCAATAAAACACAGATAAATAAATATCTGCTATTTTCTGTGTTCAGCCAAAATATATCTGACGTCCTTTTCTGAATCTGGTTTTGATTTTCTGTCAGTTCTCTATTGATGAACTACTGTAAACTTTAGTTACTTTTTACTTAAAATTTTCCTTGCATGTGATATTAATGATATTCTTAGATCATTTTGAAATTCTGTTGGGTCACCTTTCTTTGAAATGTATACAAATATGGATCAATGCCAATTGGTTGACCAGACAACTATCTTCTAAATTTTTGGGCATAGATATGTGAGTGAATCTAGTGCTTCACCAACTGGTTGAAATAGTCCAATTGGTATTCCTGAAGTCATGTCTTTCACTAATGCTTTCAGTGCACCAGGACTGGAAGAAAATTTATTAACAAATATCAATATGCAATGGTATAACCTTGCTTGCTGAAAGTGAGGAGGACATGAAACACTTGCTGATGAAGATCCAATATGGTAGCCTTCAATATAGGTTACAACTGATCCCTACAACTGGATCAATAGCAAAGTTCTGATAACAGCAGAAAAGAATAAGTTGTTAAGGGTTCCGTTTTCCTGGATCCACAATCGATGCTCATGGAAACAGCAGTCAAAAGATCAAATCATGCGTTCCATTGGGTAAATCTGCATCACAAGGACTTTTTCAAGTTGTGAAGTTCAAGGGTGCTACTTTGAGGACTGAGGTGCACCTAATTCAAGCCACACCTGAATCCCCTTAGATGCATGTGAAAGATGGACATTGAAAATGGAAGGCCAGAGAAGAATCAATGCATTTGAATGACGGTGTGGTAAATCATGTTGAAAACAACATGAACCACAAAAAGGAAGATAAATTAGTCTTGGAGGAAGGATAACCAGAACGTTCATTAGAAGTAAGCTTGGGGAGACTATCTCGTGGCCTTTGGCCTTGCTATCAGGATAGATAAATCCCTGAAAAAGGACATCATGCCTGGTAAAGTGAAGAGGCAGCACAAAAAGAAAAGACTTTGGTTGAGATGAATTGACACAATGGCTAGAAGAATTGGCTCAAAATTTATAATTGTGTTGGAAGTGTTTCTTTCTGCTGTACACAGGGTCCTGATTCAAAAACACCTGACCACAACCTACAAGGAGCAAAGCTCTGTCCTCCTGCATAGTGAGTTTACAAATGGATTGCTCTCACTCTCCCACCCACCCAGGGAAGAGCAGCCCCTATCCTTAGGGATATATTTGAGTGTGCTGTACTGGGTTTTACATTCTGAGCACCCCTGAGAAGAAGTCTATTGATGACAAAGAAAGCCCAAATCCATTTGCAGTGTCCCCACATGGATGAATTCTCCAGTGAATTCCTTCTAACCATTGACTGGGGATGTAAACAGTCTTGCTCTCAGGCATAGTGCATTGGAAAGTGGATTATATCCATCCCTCTTCACCCAACCTAGGGAGAGGCAGTTTCCCTTAGGGGCCAGAATGGAAAATAAACTGCAGAGAGAGCTGAGCCTTTATCTGTAGTGTCGGGAAAACAATGTTTAATTTAACCATTTTACTGGGGACTCTTACAACCCTACAAGCATCTATTGTATCAAGCATATTTGTACATATGTTGCAATCACCATTTCCAAAACATTTTCTACTTTCTAAACTCCTCTTCCCCCCTCCCCTCATTCCACTCCCATCCTCTCACGCTCGTGAATCTTTGCTCAAATATATATTGTTATTATCATTTCATATCTTACATTGTCTGCTGTCTCCCGGCCTTTATTCACATTTCTGTTATTTGTCTCTTTGGGGTGGGCAGGCTGGATCCAGGAATGTACACAGAACTTTTGCTATCTCTGGGAAAGATTTTTCTCCTTGTTTTTGTTTCCATGTTACGGAAACACAAACACCATAGATAGCATTAAGGTGTTGAAATATTTTATTGTTTTCAAAGTTAAATGTCTAAAATAGGACATTGATTTTAGGGAAGAGAACATCCTTGTCACTATCCCTAGTGTATCTGGGCATTCCTTGGCTGGTAGATAGTTTTTCACATGGTCCCTAACCCCTGTGTGTTCATCTCTCCCCATTTTTCCATTTTATGATACCACTCAGAAGAGAATAGTTTTAGACTCCACCCTACACTGGCGTGCTTTAATTAGCTTAACGATGAAAACCAGGTGACTATTCAGAGGCTGAAAGAACATCAGTAGTGAGACAGGATCCCAAGAAGAAGCCAACGAGGCACAAAATAGTTGAACAATACAACGAGAGCAACTAGGGAAAAGCAATCAGCTATATATAAAGGTTCCCAAATAAGTATATGCTCAGGCAGACACTATGAAAAGAGAAGAGAGTGAAGTAGCATATTCCAAAAATTGAAGGAAAACAATGCAAATCCCAAAAATACTCTATCCAGTCAAATTATCAATCAAGACAGAAGTGAAAAATAAGAGTTTTCCCAGACAAGGAAAGACTCAAAGTATACATTACAAGAAAACCAGCGCTATACAAGATCCTTGACGACCCAGTATGGACAGAAGAACAGCACTCACTGAGCACTATAATAAGCCAAATAGTACCAGTATACTAAAATATTTATTAAAATAAAGCAAAATATGGTCATATTTAACAGCGCACACTCAACAGTGGTGTTAAGAACCATCATCATTTTCATTAACAAATGAGCGAAGGTGTGTGCTGTGTTGATCATGTGACCTGACTGGCATGGACACTCCAGGAGGCAGCCCGAACACACAGCAATCCACAGCCTGCAAACAGCAGCGGACAGTCATGGGCACATGGGGTCATAAACAAATGTTCTGTGGTACCACACCTTCAGATCATAAGTTACACCCTTGTTTTCCCCACACTTCAGCAAGGGAAAGTGCATTGTATGATCCGACAAATACAGTAACGTGTCTTCCGATGATCTTAGGCAACCCCTGTGAAAGGGTTGTTCGACCCTCAAAGGGGTCACAATTCCCAGGTTGAGAACTTCTGCTTAGAGAGAGAAAAATATAGCTCATCTCTGCAGCTGCTGTCCCCTTCGCCCAAAATGTTTTCTCCCAAACTTTACCAATAGGCGTAAGACTCATCCCTTGGGGAAAATGCATATGTCAAATGCTACTTCATCTAAGAATCCTACTATGGATCTAAAAGCCAAAATGAACTACCTTCCCTACTGTTCTCCCTAGAATCCTGTTCTACTGCTAGTCCACTGTTAGCACGTTAGTCTCCCCTTTGGTGCAGCAACCTCTGGTAGTCAGTGACTGTATCTAATCATCCTTGCTCCTATTCTCTCCTCCTCATTCTCTTTCACATGCTCACTCACTCTCACCCACCACACTTGGACAAGAATTTTATGAAAAGAAATCCACTGAACAGCACAGAAATTCTCCGTATGACTTCCATGAGTGCTTAGATGCCACTGACATGGCTCTGACCCATAGTGACCTTATGCACAACAGCGCAAACACTGCCTGGTCACCCCTCCTCACAATGGTTCCTGTTCTTGAGCCCATTGTGGCAGCCACTATGTCAGTTCAGGTCCTGGACGGCCTTCCTCTTTTGTGCTGCCCTTCTACTTTACCAAGCATGATGGCCATCTCCTTGACCTGCTCACTTTGGGCAATCTAAAATACGTAAAACAAAGTCTTGCCATCCTTGCTTCTAAGAAAAATTCTGACCATACTTCTTCCAAGGCAGACGTGTTTGTCCTTTTGGTAGTCCTTGGTACTTTCAATATTCTTCACCAGCATTATAGTTCAAATGGATTTATACTTCCTCCATCTTCCTGATTTAATATCCAACTTTCACATGCTTATGAATAGAGGTGGTTAATTCCATCCAGTGCTCAAAGTGGATCTCCAGTTCTGAAACACAAATCCTGAGGGACACACATCAGCCTCCTTCTGTTTTGTCAGACAAAAAAATCCACCTTCTCTCTGAGACACTTTTGCATTTTCCAAGTGAATGCAGAAAACAATATACTTGGATTTACAAAAACCGGAATGAGTTCCCTCACCCTTTTCCCCCCTGAAACTTGAATTCTGATTATTTAATTTCCAGAGAATCATGTTTCCTGGGACTCTCTGTGTCATATGTTCAAAACAGGGAAAGCCTTGGAGCATTATCTGCAGCCATCCACTTACAGGTGAGGAGACTAAGGAGACTAAGGGCCACGACATGTCTCTGATCCTCTGGACTCCCACAATGCTCTACAATTGGTGATTTCATTAGAGAGTCATGTTGGTTTTGTTTTCCTTTTTAAAAACAGAATGGAAAATCATAAATGTTAAGGCTTTGTCATGTCTCGGGAATCAACTAACAATGTAGAAAAATACTTGTAATTCAAGCATCTGGAGCCCCAACCCTGAGTGAGTCCTTGGCACTGGCTGGCTTCACAAGACCTGCTCTGGCCTTGAAGGGCCCCATCCCATTCAAGGTCCTGCCCCAGGCCATCAGACAGCACCTGTAGCCATCCCTCAGCTCTGTGGTTTAAACAGCTGGGCTTGCTTCTTACAACATATGGGAGGTTCCTGACTCTCTCAGGGGAGTGGGGGCTCAAAGGGAATGAGACATTTTGTTGCCTCTAATCTCACTCTGTAGGGCAGCTCAGCACCTGTGGTAAGGAGAGGCAAGAAAAAAGAAAAGAAAAGATAAACTTGACAAAGGCACTTGTGTGCAATTGTAGTTTGGGGCACTGCATCAAATAGGAAGGATGGTCTGGGCAGAGAGGGTCAGGAGATAATGGCCCGTGGGAATGGAGGGAGAGCTCAGAGTCAGGAAGGGAGGAGAGGAGGCCATGGCCACACTGAAGCCACCCACCCCCAGTCTGAGTCTTGAAAAACTAGTAGAAGGCCAGCTTACAGAGAGCTTCCACTGAATGTGAGAGAATAGCTGGAGGCTTACAAGCCCCAACTTCTTTCCCCACCTCTGCAGCACTGGGGCAGCTCCCGTCTCGGTTTGCCCCTCTGGAGATATTGTAATTAAATGCATCCTCCAGCTGACCGGGGACTTTCTGGGGAGTGGATGTTGTGACAAGACCACGAAGCCTCTCAGGGCATCTCCGAGAGCTTACTGTTCGTTCTGTTTCCCAACTCCTCGCTCTTTGTCAGGGATTGACTCCAGATCCCTCAGTCTAATCATCCATCTCCCACCCGAGGTACTTCTAACCACATCTGTAACTAGAGAGACCTTAGAGTCACCACCACCCCCGCCGCATCCCCCCTCCCCCCTGTGCAGCCAGTCGCTCACCACCCAGTTCCCACAAGGATTGTACCTCAAGCAGAGGTCCTGAGACTCTGTCCCTAGACCACTCCTGGGTCTCCTGTGGCTGTGCTTCCAAGCACGGGTGCTGTTCTCTTCGTGGGGTGAGTTGTGTTCCCCTCAAGACCTGTGTCTCCTTCAACACCCGCCTGCCATGCCTGGATGAGCAAGAACACTAGCAGGACCGCCTGCTCACCAGCGAGTCAGCTTCACCAGATCTGATAAACCTAGACCCCTAAGCACTTGGCCTCAGATTTACTTTGTTGGTATGAAAGTTATAGCAGGGTTGTGCTGAGTCTCAGAAAAGCCCAAAGGCCTGCCCAATTCCCAAGTGCTTTGCTCCTTCGGCAAGGGAAGCATCGTACTCTCACTGCCGCTGTTAAATATTTCATTGAGACTGCAGCAAGCACCGATCCTCATGGAGCCAAGCTGCTGGCCCTCTGGGGAGTTCTGGGATCGGGGAACAGGTAGGCTCCATGAACTCCAGAAATGCCAAGAGCTTTTCAGGTGCAGCTTCATTCCATCCTGTGTGTGGCCTCATCCTGTGTATATGCTCATTTTACAGAATCAAAGACCAGACCTCACTTGTCAAGGGGACGGAGCATTTGGGGGAGACAGGATGAGAACCCAGCATTGTTGAGGCTGTCCACTGGGAGAGGGGGGGTGTCTGTAGACAGCAGATGCTGTCACTCAACATCTAACGCTGCCAGTGGAAGGAATAGAAGGCCCAAGCTCCTCCCTCCCTGCTCAGGTGCTCTGGTGGCATCACAGGTTATACGTGGGGCCTCGATATGCAACGCCAGCAGTCTGTTCCCCTAGAGAAAGAAGAGTGTCTATTCATGTGAAGAGTTACATCTCAGCACCCAGAGAGGCAGGTTGACCCTGTCCTATACACTTGCTATGAATCGGCATCTACTCAATGGGAAGGAGAGGGCGAGAACACTTCATGCTCATAAGCCAGCCAACTCCTGACACACACCCTGTCTGTCTCTGGTGGGAGAAGCCCAGCCACCCCCATCAGAATCCTTTCTTGGAGCCAGGACATACCTGATGTGTCTGGAGGTGAAGGGATGCCTCTGCTGAGTCCTCCATCCAGAAGGAGCCACGGGCTGCCACCCACAGGACCCAGGCTCCTCGAGGCAAAGAAGATGCCTCCACATGGGAGATGCTGGGAGGTTTCCATTCGCATACCTCTGGGGAATTTCCATGCAGAATATTTGGTGAGAAAGGAGTTCCTCCTCATAGCTTTGTTGTTTGTTACACGCATGCTGAGGTTGAAGGCGTCCTGACTGAATGCTGGCTATCAAGGGTCCACTCACATAGCAGGCCTTCCAGCACCAAGGGGGATTCTGGGCTCAGCCTTCACGTCCTGCAGACTGCAGCCTTTTGTTCAGCTCCCCAGAAGTTTCTGACGTATGAGAAAGCCCTTTTCTTCCTAAGAAATCTGGGAGCCCTGGAAAGACACTCCTGAGAGGGATGTGGGTTGGTGGGATGTGATGAAGGACCATGTAATCCTTCAAGGAATAAATCCAACCTCTTCCACTAAAGGTGGGAGGCGAGCAGTGGTCTGAGAAGGTGGAAATAAGAGGAGAGTCTCTGCCCTATTGAGATTCTGTGGTAGAGGGTGCAATTGAGGTTCAGTATGGTTAGGCTGAGGTCAATGCAACCTTGATACAATGGAGGTGAATGCAGGGATGAAGAAGATGCTGCTGAGTGGGTATCCACCCTCCATTCATCATGTGCAGTCCATGAAAGAGTTGATGGCTTCCATCAGAATCTAAGCCTGATTGGGAAAGGATTCTTTTGTCTTCCTCTTCATCCATTTTTCTTTCCTGTAGTACTCCTCCTCCTCTGTCTTCCCCTAGACCACCTCTTCTCACCAAGCTCCCATTCCCCATTCCACCACTTTCTTCCCTTCCCTTCTCTTACAACCCTCCTCCTATTTACATGAAATATGGACACACATACACGGAACACTCTGCTGTGCCAGCTCAGGTGCCTTGGCTGATACTTGGGTCGGCTTCTACTCGAGTAAATATGGCATTCTCGCACAGGGTAGAAGGCTACAAGTCGAAATTCAGCCTGTGGCTCGTGAAGGAGACTCTTCTTTTCCTAGTTCATATCCTAGTAGCTCCTGCCATCTGGGGAGATCCTATATTGGTTGATGTACCGGTGTGCATGTCTGCCCACTCATGAAGCCTTTCCTGCTGTATGTCTCTCTTTTCAGCTCACTCTCTCCTTCAAAAACTTTATGGAAGCATCCAATATTATTTAACTCCATTTTATTTTTCCTAAGAAGCTTTTAAAGCCCCTTTGTGGGTGTTTTAATCGACATCTCGACCATCCATGTTTACACTTCAACTACATGAGTAGCATTTATCATGCTCTTCTAAGCCAGTACAACCCAACCCTACTAGGCCCATAACCAATCCCACTACCATTGAGTTCACTCCCATTCACTGCGAAACCAAGAGTTTCAGGGTAGAACTAAACTCCGTGGAGTTTCTAATGGCTCAGAACAGATCGACAAGCTTTCTTCTGAATTTTTTCTGGGTGAATTTGAGCCACCAGCCTTTTGATTATTAGCTACCATTTAACTACTATATGCACTAAGTAGGTTAGAAAGAGCTAGCTTATTTTAATTTTTTTCCCAAAGGAGACCCCTCTAAGTCAATTTTATTAAAATGTCAAAGACCTTCTCAAATTCAGATCAAACTGAACAACTCTGGATGTGTGTGTGTCAGCCTTTGAAACATTCATGATGAGGGTTCTTTAAAGCTTTCAAGATTAAAACTGAGGGACATACTTCTGTTTCAGGACTCAAAGACTAATATCCAAAAGGTCTTGCCAGGTCTCTGCCATTGAATCAAATCTTTTCGCAACCCTAACTGACAGTAAGCAAAGACATGCCTTCTTAAACAAAATTAATGAGACAGTCACATGCTCTGGTGGTGATTTGACAAAGAGTGTAGGGGTGGAGTACAGCCTGTCACTCTGGAGATAGCCAAGGAGACCTCTGTATGGGCATGACTTTCTCTGAGAATTCTGGGAAATCTCTTGATATTTCCCCCATGGAGATGAGAGACCAGAAACTCAGTTCCTTGAGCACAAACTACCAAAAAGATGAGATGACCTCACGTTGATCAATCCTAATTCCTGGAGACTGGAGGAGCTGGAGGAGAAGCCACATGGCTGCCTCGTTGGAACCAAACCTCTGGGGCTGGAGAAGCCACATGGAGACACTTACCAGTGCTGCGATGCTTGTCCCACCAATGGATACCGCTGATGGGCTCTGAGCCCTGGAAATGAGGAGTCATAGGGAGACCCCTGCCAGATGCTCCTACTGTCACTGGATACACAAGCCTCTGCACCCACTGGCCTGTGATTGTCCTGGTGTCATTGCACATGCTTCATGAGTCAGAAAGAGACTTTATAGACTGGTATCAGACATATGGGCTAATATTGGACTTATGACCTTGGACTCGACTGGGTTGGGATGCTTTCTCTATATTCCATTCCTCTTGTATGAAAACCTTTCCCTTACACCTATATGCGTGTTTATGAATTTGTTTCTCTAGTCTACCTGGACTAACACAATTAATTTATAAAAAACCCTTTTAACATGCAAGGAATTTATAATTACGTCATTGCTAGGTGCCATCAAAGTAAGTCAGACTCATAGGGACCCTACATACAACAGAATAAAATACTGCCTAATTCTGTATCATCCTCACCATGTTTATACTTGAGCGCATTGTTGCAGCCATTGTGTCGATTTAGTTTGTGGACATCTTCCTCTTTTCCTCTGATTCCCCATTTTACCAAGCATGGCATCCTTCTCTAGGGATGATTCCTTCCTGATAACATGCTCAAAGTGTATGAGACAAGGACTCATTATTCTCACACGTAAGTAGCATTGTGACTGTACTTATCCCAAGACAGATGTGTTTGTTATTCTGGTATCCCATGGTAATTTTAATACTCTTTACCAACATCAGAATACAAATCCATCAATTTTTTTAATTCTTTGTCCAGCTTTCACATATATATGAGATGATTGAGAACATCACAACTAGGTTTAGGTATCATAGACCAGGCATACCTTAGTCCAGGTAACATCATTCATTGCTCTTTCGCATTTTCAAGGAGTCTTTCACCACCCACCGATTTTCCAGTGCAATAAACCAGTTGAATTCTTGACTAATGCTTCCATGAGTGTTGATTGTGGACGCAATTAAAATGAAATATCTGGTGCCAATCTTTTCTCCATTTATTATAGTGGTGCTATACTGGTTCCGTTGTGAGGATGTTTGTGTGCCTAACATTGAGTTGCGTTTCATACTGAAGGCTATATCCTTTGATCTTCATCAGTAAGTATTTCAGGTTGTCTTTACATCCAGCAGACTCACCGCCTTCAAGCTGATACGAACTCATAGCGACCCTGCAGGACAGGGTAGCACTTCCCTTAAGGGTTTCTGAGACTGTAACTTGACAGGAGTGAGAAACCCCACCTTTCTTACACAGGTTCAGTCAGCTGTTTTGAACTACTGACCCTGTGGATTGCAGCCCAAAGTGTAACCTCTATGCCACCTAGGTTGTTAGAATTTCATACTTAGGAAGAGACAAGTAGAAAAGGAATATCTCTACTTGCTATCCCTTCTAGCTCTGCAAAGAAAACCCACTCTACAGAATTTCACTCATTGCTAGGTCAGCCTGCATGTTATGGTGCAGAGATAATTTGGTGGAAGACTATGTTGAAAGGAAATCACGGGAAATAAATTGCTTCCTTCTTAAAATCCCTCAGCCTGCTCAAAAGCAGTCCGATAGGAGGTGACCATACCCAGTCAACTCCTTTTCAATGACCAAATGACTGCACCCAGAGTACCAGATGCCGTGAAGTTGACACTGATTCATGGTGACTACGTGTGTGTTCAAGTAGAACTCTGCATTTCATTTAATGGCTGGTTGGTTTGATTCTTTGTTCTTAAGTCATTGCTAGATCTTTCCAATGAGGTACCTCTTGAGCCTCAAGTATTATGATAAGTAGCTGAATCCAATAGTTGGTTTTTCCAGCTGTTTCTACATAATCTGGGATGAGGAGAGAGAACGGGCTTCATTGTCCCAGCCTTCATATACGTAACCAGTATTGCACTTCCTGAAGACCACACATTCGTCACTAGAAAACTAGAAACCATTGCCTTCTGAGTTTGTTTATTATGCAATCGTTGCACACTGTGTCTCGGATTGTAGTTCTTATTGTCCTCAGATGCACCAACCTTTGTCACAATCTACTGATGGCCAGTCCTCTTTGTCCTACCCATTCCAGCTCTGCAATCCTTCACGGCTATTCCCAGTCCATCTCCTCCATGCCAAAGTCCGGCTCCCTCCTGCCAAAAACCTCTTACATTATTTCAAGTCAACAAAAGATTCCCTAACACTTAGGTCCATAATTAATAGTCCCAGAGCTATAGCTTCCTACACCAACTTCATTGCCAACCCACAAGAGCAGACTCATGCCTCACTTAACATCACCATCTCGCTTTCCAGAGTGGTTGTATCCACAAGTCCACCAACAACGTACACAAGCCCCACTCTCTCCACAGCCTCTCCAGCATTTATTGTTTTCTGTTTTTTTTTATATTAAGCTAGCATTGTGGGTGTAAAGTGGTATCTCATGATTTTAATTTGCATCTCCCTGATGGCTAATGACCATGAACATGTTTTCATGTGTTAGTCATCTATTCTTCATTTTTGATGAACTGTCTGTTCATAGCTTTCCCCCACTTCTTAATTGGATCATTTACAGCAACGTCCTCCAGCCCCACCTTTCAACCTTGCCTACTTTTAACATACTTTTGTTCTGGCAACCATCAACTCCCTTGGTTTCCTTTATCCTTGCAAAAGGTTTGTAGATCTGGAATGCCTGTCTCAGGCTTTCTTTTTGAACCTTGGTAACCCCTACGTTTTCTAGATCAATTAGAAGTCTGTCTCAAATTAGGGTCCTCTCTTGTGGTAACCAATATGGTTTCTGTGCCTACCTTCATACTTTCTTCCTCCTTGAACTCTGCACAAGGAGGGAGACAGCACACAGACAGGTCCCTATCCCACTCACCTGGTGGGCACACATCAGTATCACCCATATCCTGTAATATTTTTGCTGTTGCCTCATTCTTTGTCATTTTTTAGAGGGGAGAAGAATTGTATGTGAATATGAGAAGTAACGAGTTTATAATCCAGTTGTCATTAAGTCAATTCCAATTCATAGAAGCCCATGTTGGCTCGGAAGGAAAGTTAACTTTAAGTTAAAAATGTAGATAATAAGACACGACAAAAAGATTGAAAGAGAAAATGACACCAGTAACTATCTTCAGAGTACTGGAATTCGTGCCTATGTAGCTCATCTACCTGGATCTGCCATAAAGACTGTTTGAAAGAGAGAAAGATGATTTAAATGGTGCCAGCAATTCTGCTTTCTATTCCTGGTAGAGAGAAAACAGGTAGTATAGGTCTCTGTCCTCTTTCCAGTGCCCCTTCCACCATAGTCCCCTGTCATCAAGATAGGCCATAATTTAGGGGGAAAATTATTACAGCTTTTAGTTGTGACGTTGGATATGATTCTTGGCAACTCATATACAACAGAATAAAACCTTGTCTTACTTTGAGCTTGCCTTACCATGATTATTGATATACTCAAGTTCATGGTCCTTTCTGAGTGCCTTCCAGCTTAAGCTTTCATCTTCTAGCACCATGTCAGATGGCACTGGCCAGTTTTCAAGAATCTATGAAATTTCATTTTTCAAGATTAGAGCTTGGTTTTGAGAACCCTAATTTACAGAAAATATATTTGGGATGTATTTCACACATGGAGTTATGATCCCTGAAATGGTAATCTTGACAACTGAAGAGAAAAATGGGAGCTCTTGAAGACATCACAATAGTCTTGTGGAATGTTAGAAACATTGAGGCAATAACCAAGGATGAGCATCATGGATCAATGACATCACACACAGAGTGTTTGGGGGCTGTGGAGTGGACCCTCCAACTCTGTAGGACTTCTCAATAGACTGTTGTTGCTCCTAGAACACAGGCAATAGCTTTTCCCCTGCTTGGCTTGCCAGCCCCAGATCCTTATAGCAATTATTATATACATATTTCAGGCATTCATATTTAAAGCATATTAACACCTTATTGGATTATTTTCTACAACCAGTCCAGACCAGTGTTCCTTTGTGTTTGGGATAGAATGGAGAATGAGGAGCCCTAATGTTTAAATGGGAGAATATCACCACGATGCACTTAAGGAAAAGGTAGAAAAGAGTTCAGAGGACTTCCTGTTGTAACACCTATCAGACTACATAGACAGGACCTATCTATTATACAGCTTTCTCATGAAGCACCAGGTTTATGAGCACAGAAAGCATGTCCACGTAGTTCTCTCAGTCTCTAGTTTCCCGCACAGTTCCCAGTATGAGTACAGATGTTCAGTGAATATATTTTGGGTTCAATGGTATCATTAAATGAGTGTGGGTTTGAGTACATTGAAAAAGAAAACTTATGGATTGTGATGAGAGTTGTATGAACTCCCAATAATATGATTTAAAAACAAAACAAAATTAATAGTCTGACCCTGAACATGATATATTTCTTTATTTGTTTAGGATCTTTTAGACATAGAATTTGCCCTTGATGTAAACATACAGCTGAGGTACAATTTTCATAGGCTGTAGAAATGTAAAAGCCTATGATGTATAGTTAAATTAATTTTTACTAATATAGATACTTATGTAACCATGACTTCAATTGCTTTTGACTTGAACCCTTGGTATTAGTTTCTCAATTTTTCTCCGCCTTCCCCACCCCAAGACACAAGGAGATCCTAAGAGGTGCTAATGCTGTTCTACTCCTTGATCTGGGAAATGAGATGAACAAGTGAATGATTGTTCATTGTAATGCATTGTAATAATTTCTTGATTGATATATTTATATTTTATACAATTTTCCAGTTATGGCTATGGTCACCATTTAATTTTGTCTGTACCTTCAATGAGATTCTGTTACATGCCTACCATAATATTTATCTTCATTGCAATTATCCACAAAGCTCTGAGAAGTGGAAGCTTGGCATTAAACGTATTTGACACATTGAGCTGCCAAAAAAAGCTTATAGAGAAATAAAGGATTCAAAATGATGGAACAAAAATAACTGGAAAACCTCCCTGCCCTCAAGTTGATGCTGATGCATTGGGTCCCCTTAGGACAAGGAGACTGCCTCTGTGGGGTTCCAAGACTAAAGATCTTGACAAGGGCAGAGAGTCCTGTCCTCCCAGTAAGCAACAAGTGGTTTCAAGTGCTGGCCTTGCAGTTAGCAGCCCAATGCATCACCCTATGCTAGAAGGGCTCATAATAAATAAAACACGGGCTCAAAAGGAAAGCCAGGGGGAGTCTGTTGATGCTACGAAAGTTAAGAAACATTAGTTATTAAGACTGGAGGAAAATCGAAATTTGGATAACTCAAATTAAAAATTTTAATTGCATATATTTCGTACGGACAAAAAATAGAAGCCACGTGCTCTAGACCTTCCCTACACTCTTGTTAAGTTCATCTAATTAGAAGTAAACATTTAAAAAATCCTCTGTCTTCCCCACATACCCACAAACTATTTTCTAACTGGGGAGGTGTCAAACAAGAAGTCAAATGAACTTTGCATGTATTCTTCAAAACTTGGGGAATAAGGCAATCTCCTAGCAGGAAAGCAGGAACTACTTCTATGTATTTCAAACAGAGAGACTTTAATATAGGAATTTGGTTACAAAATGCTGGAAAGACTGATATAAAGAAAAGCAAGATTACCCAGAGATAAATGACCCTAGAAGTCTAACAGCCCTAGAACTAGAAGTCAAAAAAGTAAATCGGAATTACAGAGCCCACAAAGCCATTCTTAAAGGCTGCATACTTTTGTGTACCTCCTCAATGCAACTGTCATCACTGCTCTGAGGAAAGTCAGTACCCAACACTCCTTATGCTGGAGGAGCCTGGAGGAGTCACTGATGGTGGCAGAGGTCCCAAGTATTCCTCTGCTGAAGCTACTGCAGCAAG
Source organism: Nesogale talazaci (assembly GCA_004026705.1). Taxonomy (NCBI): domain Eukaryota; kingdom Metazoa; phylum Chordata; class Mammalia; order Afrosoricida; family Tenrecidae; genus Nesogale; species Nesogale talazaci. The sequence goes on along the minus strand of PVJH01001877.1, from coordinate 14,938 downwards.
TATTGGAATTCTGTTGTCCAAACAGGTAACACTCTGCTATTGCTGTCGCTTCCAGAAGACTTGGGGCTTGGGGGGAGGGGGGACAGGAATAGGGGACAGAATGGGATTTACATCTTTGTCTCCTTCTAATCACCTGATGGTGACAGCCATTGGCAAGACTAACGAACAATGGTTTAACAAGAAAACCTAAAAACATGGCTTGCTTGATTTGGCTTGCTTGAATTACAGAAGAGACCATGGAAGAGCAAAAGTATAAATAAGCATGAAGACACATGTTTGGATTACCATTGTATGGAAATGTTCATGTTCTAAGCAACAGGTGTGTGTGTGTGTGTGTGTGTGTGAACTTTAAGGCACACAAACAATTTTGTCTAAGGTAAAAAAGTATTCTTACACTTAAATGTTCAAATTCAGTAGAGATTTATCTCAAAACATTAGTGTTAATTATTTTCTTGGACTGCATAATCGCATCCTGACAATTTGGGGAGACTTACTCAGGCTGCTACTCATTACTAAACCATCATGTACATTTTGACCATTCTGGGTCTCTCACAATTCATGGGGGATGAAGTGAAAGGGCTTGGCTTAATGTTCACATTAAGCAGATAGGCAGTTGCTTACATCCAGTTCTCACGAGGGTTTTTAATATTAAAAACAATCTGATTGAAGCTATCATTCAAAGGAATCAAATTCCCAATAGCCTCTAATCCTCAGAATACTTAAGAGATAACTTTCCTCCAGAGACTTTCACTAAAATAATTTTTAAAAGCTTCCTCTTTGAAAATCCTCTAGTAGCCCTTATAAAGTTGGCATCTTAAGAATGTTTTTGGTTTTCCTTGTTTTGTTTTCATGGAGTTTAGTTTGGGTTGTGTGTTTTTTGTCTTAATGAGGTCCTGCTATTTTCTGTTGTTGCTATTGTCAATATTTTTCTACTTCCAAATTTGTAAAAAAGCTGTTAGAAGAATGTAAAGAACTACCATGTCCTCTGTACCCACAGCCCCCAGTGGTTAACCTCTTGTAACAGTCTATCTATCATCGTATATCTCTATGTATGTTTTTATATATGCATATGTGCATATGAGAGTAAATCAGAAAGCATTGTACAAGATCATAAAAACCAAAAGATTAAAAGGGGATGCTGTTGTTTCTCCATCTAGGTCCACACCCTGACCCCAAAGAATGCTGTGATTGTGAATTTATACTGTATCAAAATGGCAGTTTTTTCATCTGAGAGGGACTCGAATCATGCCCCTTTTCAGGGTTCTTTGATCTTGGGGGATAATAGAGTGTGTAGGGGCAAACTTGGGTTTATAGAGTGCATGGAGTAAGGGCTACTAGTAATGTTCTCATAGGACATCCTTGCTACCCTTGAAGAAGGACGTGATGCTGCAATGGGGACAAACTTGATAAGAACAACTTTCCTGGTCTTTTCCTCACTAATGCAGTGCTCAGTTTTCTTAAAATTCCTTCCTAATAAGTGCCTGTGATTTTTCTATATCCTTCAAGAAAATCTATCAAGATTCCCCTTTTGGAGTCCCACCAAATAGTTTTGCAGCAGTTACATGATTTCATGTCAACTTAATCAATGAGTGTAGGCATGGAATCTACCTTGTCAATCAGGTCACACAGTCTGAGGAGGCCTCCTCTTGGAACCGGCCTTCCCATGAATATTTTGGGAATTTCCACTATCCATCTATCTATCTATCTATCTCTATCTCTGCCTTCCTGTTGACAAATTACATGGAGATTTGCTGAGACCTGCAAGAGCCCCTCTCTCTGCTTCACCTTCCTGTTGAAGAGCCACACTCAGAGAGCTGGAGGAATCATGTGTAGCCCTGTACCTGTGCTCAGATGCTTCTATCACTCAATCCACAGAACGCCGCACCCACTGACCAATGATCTTCCTGCATTTTGCATCATTGCCTGAGACTGTGTGAGTCTGAAGAAGATTTATGGATGAGTATTGGATTTGTGGACTTGATCTGGGCTGGCCTAAGATATTTGCTCAATATATAATTTCTCTTTGGTATCAGTCTCTCTCTTACACTTATGTGAGTGTCTCTAGTCAGCCTGGATGAATACAAGTTGCCATAACCCTCTCTAACCTCTCTGCCTTGAATGTAACTGGCTCAGTGTATCCCTTTGGAAGCCACTGCCTTGCTGAATTTTGGCTTTGAAGGTGCCCTCAGGTGACAAGTGTACTATTGAGAGAGACTGTCTTGTCTACATGCATCCACAGATCATAGTAACATGTTTAAACACATTTTGCTTGGCATAAACTTGTGCATGTAGGAAGCAGATTGTTAATAGCATACTTTTTCCTTCCTCTGGTATGTTTCAAAAATTTCATGAGAAAGATCCAATAGCTTTTATTATTATTATTATTCCATGAACATTGGAAACCCGTGTGTGTGCTACCATTGTTTGTATGTGCATATATGTGTGCATGATTATGTATGCACATGCTTGTATATCTGTGTGTTTATTTATTCCCTTTATGAACACTTTGGGGACAAGTTGCGAACATACTGTCCCATCATTCCTGTATTCTCCATAATGTATTTCTCCCAAACAAAGACTCCCCATCATAACACAATACAACCATATGCATCAGGAATTCAACTTTGATACTCTCTAAAGCAGAAATATCATTCAAATTTCTCTTATAAGCCCCACCAAATCATGGTGGGCTTTTGTTTGTTTGTTTCTGATCCAAAATCCAACCCGATGACACCTTATGTTTCATCACCTTTACTGTGAGTGGACTTTCTTTGCCTCTCATGTCCTGGGATGAAGAAATCATGGACCTTCCATTCTGTAGAATGGTCCTCATCTGGGTGTGCTCACAATAGAGCTTTCTTCACAAATGGACTTAGGCAGTGCACCATTGACCAGAACACTTCAGGAATGGCTATTAGGGGCATTGTCTCTAGGGCACACCAGGCCTACCTGCTCCACCTGCATTATTGTTAACTTTGATCACCTGGTGATGTGACTAGTCAGTTCTTTACTACAATATTGGTCACCATTTCCCCCTTTTAACTAATATATATTTTGTGAAATATACCCTGAAGTTACTGTGTTTTGTTTTCTACCACGAGATGACAGACCATTATTCTCATTCTCATGTTGCATCTTCTCCACAAATTCCCTATGAAACTCTTCTAGTCAGCTCTGACTTACCACATGCTTTAACTAAATGCTTTTCATCCTATTGAAAAGATGGAAAACTGGTAAATAGCTGAGGATGGGTGGCTCTGTCGGCCAAGCACTGGACCTCTAACTTCAAGGTTGGTGACGCAAACACACCAATTTCTTCCAGGGAGAAAAAGTAGGCTGTACTTTTTTATAAAGACATCCTTGGAGGGCCCCACCCGGGCCATGCCTCCTGTCCAGCCCATGCCTTCCGGCCTGGGAAACTTGAGTCCCTTGACAAATAGAAGGGGCCTGAGCTGACCAGACAGAAAGGTGCCTAGGGACTCTTTACTGCCTTGGATTCACTGTGCACTGTAGGCGGACACCTTCCTCCATCAGCTGGTCCCATGCACTCTGCCCCCCCACCCACTCCCCACCCCGTCCCCCACAGCTCCTCAGGCATTTTTCGTCTTGTTCTGAATAAACTTCCAGGAGGCCTATGAAGGATTATGATGAACTTCTCACATACTATGAACTATATGAAACCATTGGGACAGATGGTTTTGCAAAGGTCAAGTTTGGCTGCCATATCCTCACTGGAGAAATGGTAGCTGTAAAAATCATGGATAAAAGAGCACTTGGGAGTGATTTGCCCAAGATCAAAATGGAGATTGATGCCTTCAAGAATTTGAGACATCAGTCTGTGTCAACTTGGCCATGTGCTAGAGACAGCCAACAAAGTATTAATGGTTCTTGAGTACTGCCCTGGAGAAGAGCTGTTTTATTCCGTCACATCCCAGGATTGTCTATCCAAAAAGGAGGTCCTGGTGGTGTTCCATCAGATCCTGTCTTCTATCACCTATGTGCACAGCCAAAGCTATGCCCACTGGGACCTCAAACCAGAAAATTTTTTGTTTGATGATTACTATGACTCGAAGCTGATTGACTTTGGTCTTTGTGCAAAACCCAAGGGTAACAAGGATGACCACCTAAAGTCAGGCTGTGGGAGTCTTGCTTATGTGGCTCCAGAATTAATACAAGACAAATCATATCTCAGATCAGAGGCAGATGTTTGGAGCATGGCCATACTCTTTTATGTTCTTCTGTGTGGATTTCTACCATTTGCTGATGAGATTGTCATGGGGTTGTACAAGAAGATAATGAGAGGTAAAGATGAAGTTCCTCAGTGACTCCCAGTACTATTGCCCTTCTCCAGCAAATGCTACAGGTGGACCCCAAGAAACGGGTTTCTGCGAAGCATCTACTGAGTCACTCTTGTATCATGAAAGATGACAACTGCCCCATAGAGTGGTAAAGCAAGAGTCCTTTTATTCACCTTGATGAATCTGTTGATCACAGAAGCAACCGGCAAATGATGGAAGACTTCATTTCACTGTGGCAATAGGATCATCTGACACTGATCTTCTGTTTCTCACCAAGAAGGCTCAGGGAAAGCCAGTCTGTTTAAGGCTTCCCTCTTAGCTAGCACCACTCCACCCAGAGACTGCAAACCAAAGAATCTGAGTCGGGAAGACATGACCAGAATTGATGAAAATGATGTGGTTGTAGGTATTGATTATGACTGGTGTGAAGACACTTCATCAGCAGATGGGACCACTCCCTAAACACCACAGTTTGCCAACCATTGGACAGATCAAATGATCTAGACTCTAATTAATAAACTCTAGGATTCTGCCGAGCATCTACAGATAAAGAGCAAAGAGAATGTTCATACTCCTAAGTCTGCAGTGAAGAATGAAGAGGGCTTTGTATTTCCTGAGTCAAAGACTCCTGTTAATAAGAACCAGCCTAAAAGGGGAATACTTACCGCTCGGAATCATTACACTACATGCTCAAAAGATGGAAACCAGTGCCTGAAAGAAACTCCAGTGAAAATGCCAGTAAACTCAGAAGGGCCACACAACTCAAGGACAGGGGTCATTAGTCCTGAGAGGCAATGCCACTCAGTGAACTGGTTCTCAATCACATCCACATCAAGGACACTGTCATGTATTAGTGATGTAAATTTCATGATTGGGATGTAGGGGTGGGCTCTGGCCTGTTAGTCTGGAGATAGCCAATGAGGTGTCTGTGTGGGCATGGATTTCTAATGAGAATTCTGGGAGGTCTTGCGGTATTTTCCAGTTGGACAAGAGGGACTTGATTCACTTTTCTGATGACGAACTCCTGAGAAGAAAAGATGGCAGCATCTGAGGATCTGGAGGAGCCAGAGAAGAAGCCACACAGCCTTGCCCTGATAGAATCAGACCTCTGAAGCTGGAGAAGCTATGTGGAGACCCTTGCCAGGGCTGAGTTGCTTCTACTACCTCTGGATGCTGTTGAAGGAGCCTGAGCCCTGGAAACGAGGAGCCATGGGGAGGCCTTCCAGTGCTGGGACTCTACGCCTACTGGCCTATGACTTCCTGACTCAGAAAGAGACTTTCTAGACTAGTATCAGAGATATGGGCTAATATCTGACTTGTGACTTTGGACTGGACAGGGTTGGGATGCTGTCTCAATGTTCCATTCCTCTTGTATATAAACCTTTCCCTTATATGCATATGAATTTGTTTCTCTAGCCTACCCTGACTGACACAGACACTCAAAAAAGAAGAGGCAGCAGCAAGGTGTTTGGCAGTTTGAGAGGGAGCTGGATAAAGGTATCATGATGCTAACCAGGAGCAAAAAGAAGGACTCTGCTAAAGACGGACCAAGAAAATGAAAGGTAAATCACCTCAACCAACAAGGGCCTGGAGACAGCCCCCTCTGCCTACACGCCTCCTGCCCAAAGGCACCTTGCTCCTGCATGTCCACAAGGACTCCCCTCAATCCAGCCAGGAAGTCAAGCTGCCAGACCACCTCTCACTGCTCTCCCAATTGTGTTGCTGTTAACCCTCCGTTGTTGCAGCATGGTCTCTTGGATCTAGGAGATTCTCAGTCCAAAGGACTGACTCCCCTGTAGACTCCTCTCTATAGTCAATGATGATGAGGTTCCTCTTTGACCTCTGTGGGATGCCTCTTTGTGTAGGTAAGTGGCTCAGTCCCATGTACCTGATTTGCATCATAACAGACAGATCCCCTTGCAAATGATCCAATCTATTTGCATAATAAATGAAATTGTATGCCCTTAAAGACAGCCTTGGAAATCATAAAGAATAGCTCAACTCTGCCCTCTAAACAGTTGTTATACATTAAAATCAATTTGATGACAATGGGTTTGGTTTGGAAGGGATTTTAATGTCATTCCATTTTAACTTTTCTGAGTCTGCGTTCCCAGATCCGTGATATGAGGATTAAATAAGTCCAAGGAGTCTCTACATGGTACAAACCATGAATATACTCAGCTGCTAACTGAAAGGTTGAAGGCTCAGTCTACCCAGCAGTTCCTTGGAAGAAAAGCCTGTGGATCTACTTCCAAAAGAGCAGTCATTGGAAATCCTGTGGATCTCAGGTCTACTCTGAAACACATGGGGTCACCATGCCTTGGAATTGACTCCAGAGCAGCTGGTACTAAGTTTGAAGGTTCCATTGAACACTGCCATTGTTGAACTCAAGAGTCCTCAAACTACGGCTCGTGGGCCACTGAGGACATTTATCTGACCTCTGGGGGTTTTGTCCTGCTTAGCAGCCGACTCATCCCAGGCCCACAATGAACTTGTTCATAGTTTTGGGGTTTTTTTTAAACTATAGTCCAGTCCTCCAACAGTCTGAGCAACAATGAACTGGTGCCCTGTTTAAAAAGTTTGAGGACACCTAGTTCTTTACAAGAGGCCCTATCTCTGTACGCTAGTTGGCCATTTGACAATGATCCGTACTTTATAATCTGTCTTCTTAAGACTTCCAGACAGGCAAGAGGCTTGGCCTTCCCTGCTCATTAGACACAGGACCTCTTACCTTTCAATGATCCCCTTTTTTTGTTTGTTTGTTTTTTTTGGGGGAGGGCATCACTGCCCTCTGGTAGTGGGAGTAGGAGGCCCAGCCTTTGCTCCTGTGGAGCCGCTGCTGGAATTGAACCTTAATCCCAGTGGGCCGCAGTCCCACGCACAACCATTGCACCACTGGGGCTCAGCCCTCAATGCTCCCCCTTTTAACGTGTTAACTCTAGAGGAAACTATTCTGACATGGCCAATGGCAGTCCTTGAGCTCCATTAAAATGTTCATTATTCACTACAGGCAAAGAAGTTTTCATGTAACTCCTTACCCTGTCTGCTTGATAAATTAAGAATCTTATACTCTGCCAACTGAGCCAGCTGGGCCTGCTTGTTAAATTAAAGCACATGCAAGGAGACAGTAGATTAGAGGTTGCTTATGGTTGAGCTATCATGTGATAGCCAGAGTAGCACAAGGTTTCTTTTTGAAGTGATTAGAATGTTCTAAAATTGCTTTTGATTGTAGATGTTGCATATATGGGGGTAAGTGAAGAAGGATTGCTGGTGGTTTTCCAGTTCACACATGCACTAAGTAGTTCAAAGAAAGCATGCTTGAGCTAGTCGCTGTGATCAGTGGGTAGCTGCAGACAGGTTCTCTCAGTGATATACTTGTCTTGGTTTCCTTAGCATACCTTCAAAACCAAAAAGGTCCGATCAAATCCATGGCTTCCAAGGGAATCTCCTGGGCCAGTCAAGTTTAAGGTACATTGAGCAGAAATTTATAAGGACTGTTATTTGGGATTCTAGAGGGGTAATCTTGGAAGATGTCATCAAAGGATAAAGGATGACAATGGGGGCTTATTGTGAAGAAGTTTCCAGAAAATTAAAAATTGCATCGATGAGAAACAGGTTACGGAAATTTAAATGAGGAACTTATTTTAATAAATAAGTGTTCCTTATTTTACTTAAAGAGTGGGAAGAATGCTAAAATAACAGAGATTAGCAAGGACTGTCATATAAGAATTTTATCTGGAAAATTTTGCTATATCTACCCCACAGTCTTAATATTCTTTTTATTCCCCCGATTCAAAGAACATTGTAAAGGTACCTAAGAAAGGTGGTCCAGCTATGCCCAAACTGCCATTTGAAGGGATGATCATTGAGGATTGCAGAATTCCTTGGGGAAAGGTGAAAGAGATGGAATTACCACCTCCACAAGCAGATAGCCCTAGAAGGAGGCTACGTTAATAAACCATCGCTTCAGGAAACCATCAGGAAACTCTAAGTCTCTCTGAGTTCATGGCAGAGACAGGAAGAGTGATCTTGAGAACATGCTTGTCAGCGAGGCTATGGAGAGGTGTGGAGGAACATTCCACTGGAAAAGAGCTGAGTGTGCCGCCCTACCAAAGGGTGGCATTATTAAAGAGGGCCAGTGTGCCATTGGTAGACCACCCTACCCAGCTCAGGGACCGACTTCACTACTCACCCCCCTCCTAGAAATTGATCCTGGTGCACATGGTTAAATGCACAAATGGACTACTAACCAAAGCTTGGTGGTGACAACCCTTCCAGAGGTGCCACGGAAGTCTGGCCTGGTGGTGTGTTTTAGTAAGTTCCCAACCTTGAAAAGCCTATGCAGCCATTCTGTATGGACGATACATAGTGGCTGTGCATTGGAACTGATTTGACAACAAAAGCCAGCTCTAATCACCACCCTCCCATTCTACAGAAGGAATTCGAACTCCTAGAACAGTGACGAAGGCTCCTGATGTTTTGTGTCCTGCAGGCTGTGAGCTGACACGGACCTGCAAAAGTCAAGCTCTTCAAACTCATCCATAGACTCTGCTGCTCCCAACTCATCTGCATTCTGGGTAAAGGGAATGTGGCACCGGATGCAATCATCACCTGCAGGAAGTCTGTCAGGAGGAAGGGCCGAGATTTGGGCTTCAATCTAGGGCACTCAACTCCATGGACTCAACTCCTGTCATAGTTGTCAGAATGCATTCCTGGTATGGAAGAGGCAGTGTTTCCTGCCAATTAGGGGCAGCTGGGTGCAAGTACACCAATCCTCCTCCTCTGCTCAGGGTCCCTTCAGACTATTTGGGGGACCACTGTAAATACCACCATTCTGAGTGGTAGTCCCTTCCTGTTGCAGAAAACTAGGGAGTGCTTGAGGCCCAGTGAGGCTCTGGCAGCATTTCATCTCCAGGGCTCATTATCAGGTGGAATGTGGGTAAAGTGACCAGATTTTAGGTAGGACACCATTGATCGGGGGCGGGGGATGGGGTCTTGATGAAAAATTTGATCTATATGGAGCAACAAAAGTCTTCATAGAATGCAAAAATAATCTTGTAAGATATTTATTTTAATTTTAAAATGCCGTGGGACGTTGTCAAATTGTTAAAAAGCAAGACGTCTGGTTGCCTTAGTCAGAAGTTCAGTCCTGGATCAGAGTCCCTCCCTGGACAAGGGGGCTCCCTCTGGTGCACATGGGAATTCGATCCAGCAAACATTTCTTTGGAAGAGGAGAAGCCCCGATGCTCCTCTGGAGAAGCTGGGGCCTGAACAGGACCCACCTGGAGCCTGGGCTTCCAGCTTACAGGTTCCTTCTACACTGCCATCACACAGTATGGGTGAGCAGGGATCCAAGAAAGAAAGAGGGGGTGGGGTGAGGGAGGGGGACAGGATAAGAGCTGCACTGTTGCTGTGTGAGGAATGCCTCCATCATCACCACCATCATTTCTTTTGAGCCAGAAATCCACCTCAGAGGTGTTCACAAAGCAGTTCACAAAGCATTACAACTTGGGAAGAGATAGCCGCTCCCTAGCTGAAGGGTTGAGCATCCCCACCTGGGGCAGGCATAGCATGGTGCGTATCCATGGGGTGTCTTTGAGATTGGTCTAGCCAGTTAGAATCTAGCTCTCCAACTTACCACCTCTACGAACCTAATGCATTCACTGAATCTCTCTGAGATTGTGTCCTGCTGTTCCAATTTCACATGGCTACCACACCCTGTTTATTTAAGATCGTGCTTTGTGTGTGTCATGGTTAGGTTGATTGTGCCAACCTGGTCAACAGGAACATGTGGGCTTAATCAGGTTGCAGTTTGGTTGGAGGGCAATGAGATAAATGACTCTTGATTCAGGTGGTCAGACCAGCCTACGGCTTCTTTACCTAGTTCTCTGCCTCAACCTGCATGACCAGCCAGCCCTTGGATTGGAGATCATGTCACTAGAGCTTGAGGCTTCTTTGAGACCTGCTTCACCATGCTGCTGGTGCACGCACGGCTTGAGCTTGAGGTGGATACATCTTGTCACCTTGCATTTTTCTTGCTTAGATATCTCCTCCAGGCCTGCTTTGCCAGCTACAGAGCTACAGTTTGTTGCTGACCCACCCTGTTGCTGGCTGCCTTTGAGCAGACTCTGCCTGCCTTGCCCGAAGGAGGACGCTGCCCTCTCCTTCCTTGACCCTGGACTTGGCAGCCCCCGTGAGCTGAAGGACTTCAAGTATATTAAATGTATCTTGAAAGTGAGTTGAACTGAGCCCTCTGTACTGCTCTGTGAACTAATTAGCTATATATTTCTTCTCGTTGTATAAATCTATCTACCTATCTACCTACCTACGTATCTGTGTCTATCTACCTAGCTATCTATCAGATATTCATCAGTGTCTTGGTTTTGTTCCTCTAGAGAACCCTGCTTAACACAGTGTAAGTAAAAGAACTCAATGTTAAAGACAAGTATGTGGCCTGATCTCTTCATTTTATAGTTGAGAACATTGAAAGACAGAGAGTTTGCCATAACATAACTTACTTCAGAATCATATTCAGAGTCCAAATTGTCTTGTTCATAGAATAGCAGTTCAGAAACTTTTATAGGTATTATCATCAGGCATTAGCACCCACCCTCCCTCCCAAATCCTAGGTATCGTTGCATATATGGTAATGTATGAGTGGGGTTCAAAAAGTTCATGGAAAAATTCCATTATATTTGAATTGTCAATTAAAATTTTTATGTCCTCCTATAAATACCTACATGTCAGAGGGCATCAAAAAGCTTCTGAATTATATATGTGTGTGTATATATGTGTGTGTATGTATGTGTGCATATATACATATAACCTGTATATATTCAGTGAGAGAGAATGCTCTTCTGAGGTGCTGCTGAATCAACCCCAATGCACAGGAACGATATGAAACGCTTCTGGGTCCTGTACCATCCTCAGAGCAATCCTTGAGCCCATTATTGCAGCTCCAATGTTAGCCCCTCTCACTGAGGCTTTGCCTCTTGTTTTTATTTAAATCATTTTATTAGTGAATCATACTACTCATCACAATTCATATACACATCCATGTGTCAAGCACATTTGCATATTTGTTGCCATCATTTCCAAAACATTTTCTTTCTACTTGAGCCCTTGATATTAGTTTCTCATTTCCCCCCTCTCTTCCCCACTATCCCTCCCTCATGAACTCTTGATAGCTTATGAATTATTATGATTTTTCATGTCTTACATTGACAGATGTCTCCTTTCACTTTTCTTTTGTCCATCACCTTGGGAGGGGGTTATATAGAGATCATTGTTATCAGTTCCCCCTTTCTCCCCCCCCCCCCCACCTTACCCTCACCCTCCTGGTATGGCTACTCTCAATATTGGTCCTGAGGGGTTTACCTGTCCTGGATTCCCTGTGTTTCCAGCTCTTATCCTCTGCTCATGCTCTGGTCTAGCCGGATTTGTAAGGTAGAATTGAGGTCATGATAATGGTGAGGAGGAAATATTGAAGAACTAGAGGACAATTGTATGTTTCATCAGTGCTATACTGCACCCTGACTGGCTGTCTCCTCTGCAGAACCCTTCTTTAAGGGGATGTCCAAATGTCTACAGATAGGCTTTAGGTCTCCACTCTGTACTTCCCCTCATTCACAATAATATGATTGTTTTGTTCTGAGTCTTTGATACTTGGTACCTAATCCCACAGACATCTCATAATCACACAGGCCGCTATGCTTCTTCCATGTGAAGTTTGTTGCTTCTAATCTAGATGGTCACTTGTTTCTCTTCAAACCTTTAAAACCCCAAATGTTAAATTTTTTGATAGCTGGACATCATCAGTTTTCTTCACCACATTTGCTTGTGTACCTGTTTGTCTTCAGTGATGTGTCAGGAAGGTAAGCATCATCGAATGCCAGGCCAATAGAACAAAGTATTCTTGCAATGAGGAAGTACATGAGTAGAGGTCTAATGTCCATCTGTTACCTTATTGATTAACCTATAAATATATGTACATAGATCTATTTCCTCATCATCATATATAACTATATTTACATATGTCTATGTCTGTATTTAGATCTCTATAAACTCCCTTTGCCTCTTGATTCCTTCTTCCATTTCCTTTTACTTTCCTTTTGTCCCACTATCATTTTGAGTCTTCATTTGAATATCACTATTTCCTCTTGGTTACACTGCCTTGATCAAGTTCTACCTGGTCTCTTACACCCTCCTCGCCATGGATTTTTAGATCACTTGTTGTTTCCTTGACTCCGGGTTTGTTAACACCCCCTTTTTTTCCCCTCACCTCTCCCTCTCCATTCCCCCCATCGCTCTCTCCTCCAGATTTTCTCATCATACATGAAGAAAAGCTAAATGTCATAAAGGAGGCAGGGACCCTGGTAACACACTAGCCACAGGGAAAAGAATAGACCAAACAGATAACTCTAAAATTTTGTTCTGAACATGGAGTTCATAAAGGGAAGAAATGATCAAGTTAAAGAAATGAGCAGAATATTTCTGAGAGCATTTCAAAAAGACAAAATGTTATCATAAAATGGATAAAGACATGGAGTGAGATGACCAAATGAATGATAAATACTCAGCATTTCTAATTGAAAGAACTGTAAAAAAATTCAAGCTTCAAGTTGCTATATTGAAGGATCATGTGGACAAAATTGATGAATGCAGGAAGCATCCAAAAAAGATAAAAGGAATACACAGAGTCATTGCACTGAGAAGAATTGAAAATTAATGTGTGGTGACCAGAAGTAGTTCAAGAGGAGCTTCGGGAGGAAAAAGAATCCTGAGTTACAAAAGTACAAAAGGAAACTTTTGAAGGTGAAGAGTAAATTCACATCCAAGTTAATCAGACTGCTCTCTTTAAATGTGTAAGTTAATGCATGTACAAAGTTGTTAAAATTGTTTGAGCAAGAAAAAATTTCATTGGGTTAGTAGCTCAAGAGAATGGATTTCTTTTCTTTTTCTTTGTGATTATGTTTAATAAAGTTTACTAGGTTTTTCCACTAAACATGCTATAAACAAAAAGAAATTGAAGCCGTATCCAGTTTCCAACACCATAATGACTAATTAGGACCAGAATAGATGGAATCTGACAGAACAAGTACAAGATGTGAAACAGAATGTCACTTCAAATTTTCAACAACAACAAAAAATCAAGTTTACTAGGCTCACTGAGGAAGAGCTCGGACCAAAACTATCCCCTAAAGTCAGATTTTAGTTTAATAGTAGATTAACTCATAGAATATTGACTAGTACCCTTGAGTACTGCATTGCTGTTGAAAATCAACTACATGTGACCAAAGAGTCCACCAATATTCAAAAGCATATGTGAGAGAGAGAGGAGGGGTTGTAAAGAGAACAGAACAACTAGAATGTAGATCATGAGAATGTTAATACAATGGGAAGAATGCAATCAATATCAATGAACAATGTGTGTATTAATTGTTGAATGAGAACATTTTCCTGGGTATATATCCACTGAAAATACAATGAAAGGTTATTTTTTAAAGATGAAAGAGGAGATATAGGCCCACAGAGGTCAGACACCACATTGTTGGAACAGACTTTGTTGTTGAAGTCCAAGAATACCTGAAGTGCCAGGAACTAGAAAGAGGCATGCAACAGATTCTCCTTCAGAGTCCTTGAAGGAATCAACTTGGATGACACCTGGTTTAAACCTCTTGTCTCCAGATCTGTGAAACAGTGAATGTCTGTCCTTAAAGTTTGTAGTATTTTGAAATGGCAGCTTCCGTTACTTTATAATGGCAGTCCTAAGACACTACTCTTGTTGCTGTTGTTAGCAAACATCAAGTGATTCACAAGTCAGATGCATTGGTTGTATAGTGGTGAGCATAGCTGCCTTCCAAATGATTCACAAGTCTTTTGCAAGAAAATGAACTGTTCAATTCTGCCCCATCCTCATGGTAGGTTATACAATATCTCCGATGTTTTTTCATGAACTGATTTCCTTTCTTTCCTTTTTTGTCTTTGCAAGTTTTTATTTTTAAACATTTATATAATAATTTGTAAATTACTAAGCGTTCATGGCGGAGGGGGGAGGAAGGGAAATATAGGGAGCTGATACTGGGGGCCTGGGTGAAGGGAGGATGTTTTAAGAGTGATGACGGCAACAAGTGTGCAAATGTAGCCTGCATACAATTGATTTTTTTTCAATCATTATATTAGGGGCTCATACATCGTTTTTCACAATATATAAATAAGCATACTCGTCAAGCACCCTCACATGTCCACTTCTATTATTGTTCTCCAATCGTCCACCTTTTTCCCTTTAGCCCCTAGTATCGGCTTATCCATTCCTTCCCCTCTTCCCCTGGTCTCTCCTCCCCTCCAACCCCCAATAGTTTATACATTGTTATTGTTTTGTCATATCGTACACTGCCCAACCTCTCCCCCAACCCACTCCTTTGATGCCCGTCCTTCAAAGAAGAGCTTGTGTATATATCCTTGCTGTTGGTTCCGTCTCTCTACCCCCCCCTTCCCTCCACCCTTCCAGTATCTCCACTCTAACCATTGGCCCGAAGGGGCCCATCCATCCTGGTTTCCCCATATCTCCAGCTCCCCTCTATGCCAGTGTGACTTCTCCAGTCCATCTGGATTTGCAAGGTAGAGTTGGGACCATGATG